>JAFFZR010001746.1:0-36984 GCA_018397195.1 Lethrus apterus
AGAAGAAGATTTATTAAGTATGGTGTGTTACATATCGAATTTCTAATGCTTTTCCTATTATCACCGAAGATCCCTCTAGCGTTGCATAAAATTTCGTGATCTTGCTGTATTTCGTTATTGAACTATAGGCGTTTTGCCGAAGACCGTCAGCTGTCAAAATTTCCGAATAAATGCAAATATTAAATTAAAAACGAATAGACATAGACAAATATTATTTTATACAAACTTATATTAGAATTACCCAGGGAATTGAAAAATGTAATAATATATAGGGTATTCCATTTAAAATTTTAAAGTTGTTCGTTGTTGCGCACAAACGAAACACTCCGTATAATTGAAAATATTTTATGTGGTGGAGACCATAAATTCAAAAAACTTTTGTCTTAAAATTTTTTTTGTATTTTGCATAACAACGGAGATATCGAAGAATATCGCAGTAGTGTTACATCCTGTATATTGGGCACGGTTGCACTTATTTGCCCAACATATTTAACAACTGTTCTCCGATGGTATCTAATTTTATTTTGTAAGTTCCACCACCAGTTTTGTATAAATCGACCTGAAATAAATATATGTACGGATGCAACAACATGTTTTGAGGCATAACAATTATACCTTATCATCTGCATGATCCTTTTTAGCTTTGTTTTTTAAATTTTCATATAGTACCTTTCGCCTTTCTGGGCTATGGAATTAAATTCGTTTTTTTATAAAATTTCATATATCATTTTTTTCTTTTGCACTTGAATTATCGGTTTTTTTATTTTCGACTATATGTAAATATTTTTCAACTATTCTAATTAATTCTAATTTCTCCTGTTCTAAATAATTTCTATATCTATTTCGTTTTTCCCTCATTTTTATATTTTTTTACCAGTTATACTAATGTAATGAATATAGTCATGAATACCAAATGAACTAATTTATAGCATTCAGCGCACCCTATGAATGGATAGTGTATACATATTTACTTAACCAAAGATTTACTATCTGAAACGGAATAAAATCAAGAATGCGATGGTGAGACGTCAGTTCATTTTAATCTATAGATTTTATTTAATCGGTAGTTAGTAAACTGGAGATTTAACTGGCCTTGGTGAATACGGGCCTTAGTGTGGTAAATTTATTCATTGACATTAAATAGTATATATAAAATCATAAAAATATATTAAGGTGTGAAAAATAAGGGTTAGGTGTATTAAAACCAGAATGTGGTAGACACCACTAATGTAACGCCACTCTAAACAACCAATAAAGCGGCTTCCTTGGCTTACGCAGTGTTAAAATGCAGTAAAAACCTGAGCCCGTAGCGCTCAGTCTACGTGCTTTATATACGATGTATTTTATCTCGATGTTTTGTCTCGATAGGCTCGTTTTTTCCCCGTGTAGATTTACACATGCACATACAATATTTATAATTTTATGACTACGATGCACTTAACTTGAATTTAACAAGTGAATTTTTATATAAGCACATTCGTTTTAACAAACTGCTCCCAACAGGGCAAGTTCGAGGTTTGATACAGTAACTAGTAAAATAATCTTTTTTTATCTTAATCTTTAATGTGCAAAATTATTTGGTGTATAGCGCTGTTCCAAAAATATAATTAGTTGCTGCAGTTAAATAATACGAATTTATATATTTAACTAAAATTTGAATTGAAATGCATCATATGAAATAAATGGGTAGACTGCTATCAAAAATATAGTACTAATATGTATAAGCCAAAACTACATGGATTATATGTAAACCGAAAACGAAACTGACGTGTTTTCAGGTATTGAGAAGGTTTTAGCTATTTGCAGTCACCTAATTGCAACCATTAAAAATGGCTAGTTGTATTTATAAAGCTATTATAAAGCTGGGTTTTACAGATGTGTTTGAATTTTTGAATTCTGATCATTACTTCCCGAATTATTGAGCTCTGAATATTCAATTTTTTTCATTTTTTTATCAATTTTTTTGTCACCATGGAGATCAACAAAAACAAAATAACTTTATGACTTATTGAGTTATGACAAAGTAACACGTTTTCAACTTAAAATGTAATGAAACGCATCATGGTTTATTCGATTGCACAAAGAGTTGAAATAATTGCTTTTTTCTTTGGAAACTATGAATGTGAAGAATAGGACAGCCGAGTTGTTTAACCAACAACATGTAGATAAGCGTGTCAATCGAAAATACGTCTTGGAGTTAGTAGGAAAGTTTCGAGAAACCGGGTCAGTAACATAAAAAAAGCGAAATGCTCCAAACCGAGTAAATACCCCTTGCTATTTCAAAAGTTTGGGGCAAATCCCATTTCGAAGTTGAAACTATGTTAACGGAAATAGCTAAAATATGTGTTCTGGGAAAGAAAATTCACCTGTTTCAGTATTTTTTAAGGAACTAATCTCCAAGGTAACAAAAAAATGAAGAAAGTTTGAATATTCAGAGCTCACTAACTCTGTAAGTAATGATCACAATTCAAAAATTCAAACACTTCTGTAAACTTCACCCCCCTTTTAGGTTTGCAACTAGGTGACTGCAAATAGCTAAACATTTGTCCCCTTTCCAAAAAAAAAAAATGTACCTGTCTGAGCTTGTTTTAATCGTCTAAATGCCTGAAAACACTTCTGTTTCGTTTTCGGTGAGACATTCTGTATATACAATTTTACTAACACTATGTACACACACAAAAAAAAGGACACCGACACTGCTTCATTTTTCTTCGCCTCCAAGATCTTCCTCATTAATTCCCTCCCTTCCCCCTTCTCATTCAAGCACCTCTTCCATTCCCTTGCTTTCCTTCTTTCGTCCTTCGTCCACGTCAAACCTTTGCAGTCGCTGATCCAGTTCTCCCATTTTCTTCCCCATCTTCTCTTACCCATCTTCTGCTTACATATACTACACACCTTCTCTTTTCTTCTTTCATCCAATATAATAATATTCGACTTTATTTCTGCTCAAGTACTACATAATACACCTTAGCCATAAATACATTTATTAAGTTAATCGAAGTTATGGAAAAAAAGGCGGAGTTCAGATTGCTACAACAAGCAGCATCTGTTCCACCACTCAACCTTAACCTAAACTTAAACTAAATTAAATATGTATATACATAAATATGAAACAAATGTTGACGTAATTTAGTGAATGTTCTCGTTTGATGCCCATATTAACGCCCATATATTAATGCCCATATAAACGCGCGTTATGTGATAAGTGAAACGCCTTTTAAACTGTTCACAATGGCGCAGAGGAGGCGTCAATGTCTCCTGAAATCGTATATTGACATTATGGACATCAGTCCTAAATGTGATGCTCCTGTTCCCTTTTTCTTCACTGTCACACCTAAACCTTGCAATCATTCTCCACTCACCTGCTTTGCTCTCTCTCCTTTCAGATACTCTGGTAGCCCGCTATTTACCTATAACTCCTTAAATTTGCCATTGTGCCTGCTCTCACTCATCTTACTCTGCCTTTCCTGCAGTTCTACGTCTTTTAGCCTCTTCAGTACTTTTCCTTCTCTCATCCATCTCTCTCTTCATTCCTTCCACCTTACCCACGCTTTGTCCCGCAATCTCATACATTCCCCTTCTCTACCTTCCCAACCTCCCTTACCTACTACATCGATTAGGTTTGGTGTAATCTGTAAGTTGGTAAAATAAGTCAATTAATCTCTGTGCATATGATATTCTTTCATTTTTAATGTCCATGGCTGTATTTTACAATTACTTCCTGTCAAACATTAAACATATGTTTGTCATGAAACTAGTCGCATTATTCACTCCAAATTTTGCTGTTCTTTGTTCTTTTCCTCTCCTCTATTTTGCTGTAGTCTTCGTTCAAGGTATATTTGTTTCAGCTTAGTTAGTTTTTTCCTTCAAATGCTCTGAACTCTTGTCCACTATTGTTGTACAGTGTGATCGAAAAAAAATTAGTTAAATTAAGCCATGAACAAAAATCGGCATGTCTTTACTTAAACCACTATTTATTTCTTAATGTCAAATTGACGTTTGTCACAAGTGTTGTCCAAACAAATCTTTTCTTTTAGAATCCTATTTTAGAGATGGAAATGAAACAGGAAACGGTGAATGGCAATATTCTTACGTTGCCAGTTATGAAGAAAAACTTTGATTTGTTTGGAGAACATTTTTGATAAACGTCAATTTGACATTAAGAAATAAATAGTGGTTTAAGTAAAGAGATGCTGATTTTTGTTCATGGATACTTTGACTATTTTTTTGCGATCACACTCTACAATATTCCTTTCTCTTCTCTCTTATGACTTGCGATGCCATCATTACTTCTGTTCATTCACATTTTATATTTCATTATCACTTTCACTGTCTTTATCCTAATCTGTCCTCCTCTGTCTAACATCTCAAATTTACCCAGTTTTATACACATCGTGCTTTCCCTTTCCTCAATTCATGATCTAAAAATTCTAAATTGTAATGATGTATACAAACTATTAAAATTTATATAACTTAGCGGCTGATATTGTTTTTTATTAAAACATTTGTTTCGGAAAGAATTTTAAACAAATTTTATATTTACATTAATTTATTAATCAAAATAAATGGAATTAAGAGGCCGCTAATGCAAAATTATATTTAAGGGTTTGGAATACGTTTGTTGGATGAATTTTGTATTCACATATTCCACGTCACGTTGTGTTAATATTAGTTTTACGATAATAAAAATATGAGCAATAGAATAATCAGTTTTCGTCATTTAATTGTCGTAAAAGCTAAAACCAAAACTGAGGAATTTTAAAGCTTGGCTTCAATGTTTATGATGTTGACACTATAACATAAATGACTGAATATTCTGTTAATAAGAATAAATATCACGAAACTGGAGGACTGGTGGTTCCATGCATCCTCTTCACTCAATATCAGATTGCGATCATTAATAAGAATAAATTCCAGTAGACATGGAGAAAAATATTTTTTGAAATATTTTCATAAAAACTCCTTGACGTGGCGACAACCAGTACCAATGATTTCATTATAAAATATTTTTACAACTAATTTAATTACGTTTTTAATCAATATTCCCCAAAAATAAACACTTTTTTTAAATATAAAAATATTTCGAACATCTTTTCTAACAAAAGTTACATTTATTTTTAGGAATACATAACAGTCTTAGGGTCCGTACAAAAAATTGATGGTTAATATTATTTCTGGTTTTCTGTTCGATAAATGCTGGGGGGGTTCTGATAAGTTCTGATAACGAACTTGAAAACAAAACACATGCAATATATACGAATCAGAAACGTTGTTGTCGTCATTGTCTACCTTTAAAGATATTCATATTTTTAAAGACATCATAAAGGAGTTGAAACTTGAACTTAGTCAGTGTATTAACATTATTTAACATCAAAATGTTTATTATTGCCCAAAATACTTCATAAAATTCCATGTGTCTTATTTTGTTGCGTTCTCGCGGCATATACATGTTGGGTTTACACGAGGCAAGAATGACATGATGAGAACGAAGGGTACCTGAAACGTCCCTAGAGTGACCGGCACGTCCGCTCATTGCACCATCTCTTGACGCTAACGAGCTGCCTTTGTACCGTCTAATGGCGATTTGAGAACCCTTGGCCGTACTCCGGAGAAGCTCCAATGCGGACGCGTCCATCTGCATACGTTTACATATCGAATTTCATGCTGCAGGCTTTATAACCAAGAAAGTACGAATAACTGCTGCAGATATGAGAATAGGAAGTCAAATTTACATACGGGACAACTGGCGTCAGATCGGCCGACATAAAAAGACTCGTCCGGTCCGAAGAAGCGGCCTTGGTCACAACTGTCACCGCCTGAAGAAACGACATACATATGCAAACGCGACGTTACGTGCGATCACCCTTCTCGGAGGATATATTCGTCCTGCTTCGACGCCATGTCCGACGCAGCGACGTGTTTGTTTCTGACGTTGTCCGCGTCCCTTATGTAAATACGTCGGAATGGTCACATATCCTATAAGTTATAAGTATTGGAAATGCGACATGGCTCTATTAGAGGGTCAGTCTGAATTATTTACAAGGCGATTCCGACGAGATTCAAATGTAAATGGGTGCAAATTCGTTGACGATCTCCTTTTTTATGACGAATCAAATGACGTTGAAACAGTTTTCAGAACTTTTGCACCTATTAAAAAAATTATTATATACGGTATAACCCACTTATTTAATATTTATTTTCACACACGAGGACGATAAGTAAGAGGAAGAAATGAGGCCTATATTTTATAAGAATATTTTTGAATACGACGTTCGTATGGCTTAATTAATCTTTTATTATATCTCATTATGGAGCAATAATTATGTAAAGAAATCACCAAAGTAAATTTTTCAGGCGGACCAATTTTTATTTTTATGAAATTTGTAGTTTTGAAGTCATGTTGCGATGTCATGCATTTTCTAAAATAGCGAGCATACTTCTCAAGGCGACATTTCTTTGCTATTTAAAAAGGAACCATTAACGTAATTCCTCGAGTCATGTACTAAAAATTATTAGCATTATTTTTTATTAATTGATAAAATTAGATGTAATATTACAATTTCAAATATGCAATCTTTTTTCAGGAAAGATTTAATACTTACTCTCGTTTACATCAAAAGCTAATATATTTCGTTATTTTATTACATCAAAAGCTATTATATTTCCTTATTTTGCATACCTAATATAATACTTATTTCTAGAATTGTCACTCTAATTCATGTATAGATAGCTGCTTGCTATGTTATGTTCGTAAATTCGGAGGAGTAAATACATAAGCTAGAATTACACTGGAACAATTTTCGAATTTATCTTTAGACCAACAGTGATCGTATTATTTAGACGTCCAATTCTACGTTTGTTCGGTTGTTGTTAGATGCGATTTCGTGCAATTGTCTGTTAGATTTTGTGTATTTCTCCTGTCTTTCATTATCAAAAGTTAACAAAACACACTCTTTCTTTTGAATATCTGCAATCACTTTTAAAAAAGAAAAGTGTAATAAATTTTTAATTTCTAAACATTTTTTTTTTTTTTAACCTACGGGGGCACTTCCTTGGCGGTGAAACTATAGTACTTGTCCCTGGATTTGAATACATTCAAATTGAAGAGATTAATTCACCTTGCTGCACTTTACTTCTATAAAGAACTGTTTTTTTTTTTTTATTGTTAATACAAAATAAATGACTTTTTAAATACTTAAAATCGACATCTGTCAGCTATCACACATGTAAACATTAAATACCGGAAATCTGGTTGCGAATACGGCAATTTACATTGTGTAAACGTGTCTCGTAATCAGTGAGCGAATTTTTTAAGTGAGAATTTTAATTTAGTCCTCCGAATTTACGAACGTAGTATAGGTTCCTTGGGAAATGATTGCTAAAGAAAAATAGATAAAAAAATCTACACAATTATTAGAAATGAAATATTAAAGAAAAGGTAAATTTAGAAAAATATGAAGAAGAGAAAAAAGAACAACTTAAGAAATTTCAAAATTATTTCCAAGAATATATTGAAAACATTGTAATAATTTTGTATTAATTTCAATCAATCAAAAAAGAAGAAGGGAAATGCTAAATACTTTGCAAAGTATTTCAACCTTTCCTCCAAGGAAAATGTTGATGAGGGTATCATGAATATCTAAACACAACAAATGAGGACCATAAAACAATTAAATATATATATATATACTAAAAAAATTCCCAGAATATGACATGATAACTGTGGAAATCTTAAGAAAATTGCAAAGAAAAGGTAAATTATTGATGAAATTTGAAGTTTGCTAAAATTATTGAATACTTAATCAAGGCAAAAATTAACTTGCAAAACACACATCTAGATGTAAAATTCAATAAATAAACTGCTTGGGTCGAAATGCTATTATTTTTCAACGCCATTATACGACCAGTATGGATTTATGAAATTGATTTTTAATTTTTAAATCATAATAATTTATGGTGGAAAGATCAGCCGTACAGCTAGGTGGATTAAAGTATAAAATATTGAAAAATTCGGGATTTAGAAATTTTAAATATGCCTACAGATGTAAACCAATAAATGTATTTGGAGGAAGATAGATAAATGAAATTTTAATTGGAAAATTCATATATTAAATGAAGAGAGAACAAAATATATTGGTGAAGTATTTTCCACACACTTTTACCATATACAAGAAATATTTGCTTGTATAACACTGATGAAAATATCTTAATTGTCAACTATTCATTATAAGAAAGAGTATTGCGGCAGAGGAAGAAAGAAAATAATTATGATCACTAGAAATGGAAGAAAATATTTATGACTTCATAAAACGTCATGAAAAAACTATTTTTGCTTACATATTTTGTATTTTTGCTACCCATTCTCTCAAAGAAACCGAAATTAAATATTAAAAAGTATTATTCTCCGAAATTCAATCATAACTTTGATGAAGTAATCCTGCAGGATTTAAGCCAGGGAGATTAAAGAGCTTGTACGAGAGTCCGACGCAAAATAATGTTGGTTGGTGAGAGAGATATGCCGATACTAACTCAAGTTGACACCCAAATTCTCAGACATGTGTTCGCTGTCCATGTGATATCATAATAGTGGCCCGTAAGACACATGGTGGAATTATATCTCAACTACTCACTCACCTTGCGCCCTCTGTTCTCATCTGGCACAATCGCCACTAATTGGAACAAGGAATAGCGCGCATGTATTCCCGATGAACATTTAAGTAATGTGTTATTCGTGATGAAATGGACGAGGTCATGCCGTACTCTTCGTCTTTACACTCCCCTAATTGTAATCTGGACAGTTGGAGTACATTTTAACGAGAGAATATTCCTCTGTCATAACCCATTTCAAATTTATCGATGCTAATTAATAAGGAATATAATAAATTTACGTATTAAGCTATTTATAAAAGCACTATTAGTTTATTCTTATTACGTTCTTTTAAGAAATACTCCAGCATTTGATTAATTTAAAATTAACTGTCCGAAATTGTACGAATCATGTTTAACAATAATTAAAATCAGTTATAAGCCATTTGTATAAAAATGGTGATACGTGTTAATATTATACAGTTGCATGCCTAAAGTATGGAATAAATTCAGTAAAATAAAATATTTTCCGAAAAAATCCTCGAACAGGTCGATTTTATTTGATAGAAATACTCATTTCCATGATAGTCGACTTTCAACCATCATTTCAAATAATTTGAAAATTTTCTCATGTAAGGTGGCAACATTTTTATACTGTCGTTTCTACAATAAAAAGATCTCTCAAAATTAAAAAAAAAAAAGTTGGTGACATCATTACTCAAAAAGAAATGATGATTGAAAGTCAACTATCTTGCAAGAATGTGCATTTTTGAATAAAATCAATGTTCAAGGATTTTTTCCCAAATATTTTATTTCGCTTTTACTAAATTTATTCCATACTTTAGGCACGCAGAGTTTACAAAATTTACCAAAATTTCTTATATGTTTTCAAGTTTTAATTTTCATAGTTTTTGTAGTTTCTTTGTCTTGGTGGAAACATTCAATTGAACAAAACTGCATACCTTAACGACGCTGAGAAAGGAGTCCAATTCGAGTGGATTTCTGTATACGTCGCCTATTAATTCAAAGTATGAATATGTAAAACAGTGTAACTAGTACAATACATTTGAAGCTGGAACGCACGTTGGGTTAGGGGAAGGCGGCGAAGTTAGGACGGCCCGCGGCGTTCGCGACGAGCGGCAACATTCAGCCCGCCCGAAGAGACGATAAGATAAGGTACCGCTAGGTTATGGAATGGCACTTTAATTACACTAATGGGAGAACCAAATGTTAATTACAATTCAAAGTCTAAAAGAGAGGAGGTGGATTGCAATTTATAGACAATGGATTTCGGAGAAAAATCGGTGCAGCTGCGACCGTCGATATTATTAATGGAACGTGTAGCGGTCTTGTCAATCTACAAAACTGATTCATCGATTCGAGAAAAGTAATTAATTTTATGGTAATTTTAGACTGTTATTCGAAAAAAACATGGGTTCAGATTTATTAATTGCTTTTTGTAATATTTTTATTAGAAGATACTTTCTATAGCATAACTTCAAAAATAAATTGTTTTAGCAACGTATCTTATTTTTTTTAATCTACATAACATAACATATTTTACATTTAACTAAAAACTTTAAATGAATCAATATGTAAATTTAACACGATTAATAATTATAAATGAAGAAAATTTTATCATTTCTCAAACAAGGAAACAAGTGCAATCTGTATTCTTCCAAACTATGAACACTAAATATGCTAAGTATGGGTAAAAATCAATATCCGCCGATATATACTTTTATTTTGTTGGAAGCTCAATAATAAAAAAAGTATTTCATGCAAGTGCAATTTTATGCAAGATTAATTTCAGAACTTAAACACATAATTTAATTGGAGAGAAAATGATTATTAACGAATGAAAATTCGAAACGTAATCCAATTTAAGACGATCATCCATATATAACAATGTTACTAGTCCCACAAGCTATTCCTGTTTCTCAGGTTGAAGACTAATCTGACACAGCAGTTCTGAATTTGGATAGCATTAATGCAAAGACCACACACATCATCATCATAATTATATTGTGAGAGTATTAGACAAATGATAAAAAAGGCGAATTTTTTGTAAGATTTATTATATAAAAGAACGGCATGTTTGCTGAGTATAAAGAAGCTTGAGAAAAACATCATTTAATTAATTACTTAAATTAAGTTGTTATTAATAAAACTTCTTAGATAAAGTTATTACTGACGATCAATATCAAATGGAAAGCGAAAAGCGTTGGTTGACCAATTAACTTTTTATTAAATTTTTATAAATGCTTGGAACAATTATTAATTTTGTTTTGTCAATTATGTAAAGAACGTCAAATATAGCAAACATATTTATTAAGATACTGAATTACGGCTAATGTAAAAATATGCTTAAAAGAATATGTTGGTAAAGCAGCTGTTCTAATCATGCATGATTCTGAAAATATCCTTTAAATAAAACTAAATATTACAACTTTTGGCATTTTTTAATGAATATAAACAAGTTTGCCTGAATTAAATATTTCATTTAAAGTAACTTTGAAATCATATAAAGATCTTCGGCGTTTGATAAATGAAACATACGACCGTGTGTCAGAAAATGGTATTTGTTGATTGAACTGATCTTAAATAAAATACCACGATGATCGATACATTGTAAAAATGCTCTTATCACAAAATTACTAACTAACAAAAAACTAGGGCTGCCAACTTCACGAAAACAACTTATTTACTTATTTTTCGCGAGCCTGTTTTTACCAAAGGTAAAGGTTGCGATGTCTCGCCATGCTTTCCTGTCCTGCACCAATGTCTTCGCTTGTGCCCGTGTGATTCCTTTTTCTCTTAGCATTTTGTTAATGCCTGCATTCCATGTTGTCCTTTTCCTGCCTCTCCCTCATTTTCCATTTATTTTTATTTCCCACACTATTTTCACTTGCTTGTCTCCTTCCATTCTCGATGTATGTCCGTAGCACCTGAGTTGTGTTTTAATTCCATTAATTATATCTTTTACTTCCAACCTTTTTCTAATTTCCTGACTTCGTATTTTGTCACTTTTGGTTCATTTCTGCTGCTTGGATTTTACATGTCATAGTCCATGATTCACAGCCGTATGTCAGAATGGGCGCTAATATTGTATTATATTCTTTTGTTTTCGTTCGTTTACTGATTTCTTTTTTATTGAAACATACGGTTATATAATGCTCAGTTTATTTGGTATTGATTAGTCTGTTGTTGACTACACTTTCTATTCCACCCTTATCTTCCATTATTGCACCCAGGTATTTTATGTTGTCGGTTTTCTGTATTGTTTTGTTGTCATTGTTTATTGATGTTTGTTGTGTGTTTCTTCCTACATTCATTACTTCTGTTTTATTGATATTTATTTTAAGGCTGTTCTGTTCAAGTTTTCCCGACCACGATTTATTTTATTTACTAGTTCTTGTTGCGAGTTGGACACCAGTGTCAGGTCGTCGGCATAAAGGAGTTTCTGTACCCTAAAGGTGTGCTTTTGTACTTATTCTTTGCTTTTCGGGCTATTTCGCCTATGAGCGTAATGAATAGTAAAGGGCTTAGAACATCCTGTATATTTATGTAGCAGTCGGTAGAAAATGAAATTTTGCACAAAATCTTCTTATACTACTACAACCCAGAAATGAAAAACAAAAGAGCTACGACGACATTAATACAGGTCACCGCACATGTGATAACTTTGTTAGTAGAGAAGCTACAGTGTTGGTCAATACATCAAAAATGTGTAGTTTTTTCTACTGATTACAATGGCGTACTAAAAAAAAAACAGTTGCGAGTCGCATTTTCGAACTAACAAAAAAAATTTTTATGAGACATCCTGTATATTTTAATTGATAAAAAGTTAAATTTTACATAGAATACTCTTCTAATAGTACAACCATAAGATGAAAGGCCAAATTTTAATATAAAATAAGTAAATGAGTATCAAAGCAAGCAGTTCGAAAATGCGACTGGCAATTGTTTTTTGAGTATGCCATTGTAATAAGTAAAAAAAACTACACATTTTTGATGTATTGACCAACACTGTAGCTTCTCTAATAACGAAGTTATCCCATGTGAAGTGACCTGTATTAATGTCGTCGTAGCTCTTTTGTTTTTCATTTCTGGGTTATAGTAGTATAAGAAGATTTTGTCCAAAATTTCATTTTCTACCGACTGCTACATAAATATACAGGATGTTCCATTTAAAAAAATCTAATTATCTGAGTTGGCTCTGAAATGTGTTGCGCAATTGTTGTTTTGTGTCGACCGTTGTAATCAGCTGAAAAATCACTGCATCTTTGCTAATTTAACCGACTCTGTAGCTCCAAAAATAACGAAAATAGCAATAGTGCGCAGATAACTTTGAACTCCCTGTATATTATTCTATTTGTATCCATTATTTTTTCGGTTAGTTGTCTGGGTACAAAAATTCAGCCTTGTGTTGACCTATTTGCCCTAAATCCTGACTATATCTAGAAAAGTCGGCGCCAGTTGTTTCTTCCTTCAAATATTCTCTCTAAGATCTTGTAAGGGGAGCATAATAGGGATATACCTCTGTAGTTGTTGCATGTCATTTTATCTCCCTTTTTGTGTATGGGTGTTACTATTTCTATCTTCCAATCTCGTGGTATCTCTTGGGTTTTCCACACTGTCTGCATAATTCTATGTAAGAGTGTTATTCCTTCTTTCCTTAGACATTTTATCATTTCTTTACTTATACCATCTGTCCTTGGTGGTTTCCCCATTTTTAATTTTCTGACTGTCTCTTCTACCTCACTAATTTTTATTTCCTCCCCTGTTATGTCCTCTTGTGTCTGTTCTGGGTTTATTACTTTCCTTCCTTTTTGTCCTTCGTTTCTTTCTATGTTTTCTGTGCCTAGTAGGTCCATGTAATATTTTCCCCATCTGGCTAGTATTTCTGTTTCATTTAAGATAGTATGCCCGTCCTTGTCTTTTATATTATTCAGTGCGTGCTTTCGTTCCTTTCTTGAGCTTATGAAAACCTCACAGAAACAAAACAAAAAACGCATCCTTCCACCTGTGTTATATCCCAAAATACCTAGTCTGTCGACAATATTTATATTTAAACTGACTTTCAAATTCATTTCCATAAAAAAAGTAACTTAAAGATTAATTTAAATGTTCCTTTTAGAGTGATTATCTCGGTGACATTTCAGATGTAACAGTTGGCTGTTCCCATCTGTACTCCTTCGTCGCCGGACAGGATATTTGATAATTGATATTTCTTTCGTTAATTCACAGCTGGCGATGATGATGAGTTCACTTAAAACATGTCCTTGTGTTATTAAAATCTTTCAATTTTGTGCTCCGAAAAATTAAATTTCGAGATGACAGCTCAAACATCGAACGTTCACGCTTTGAATACAAAGTTGTTGGGGAGTGCAAGCAAGGGTCACGGATACGACCGGAATGGACAATGGTTAGGCTGCCTATCTTATTTGTCAGCAAACTTTTGGCAGCTTGACGCTTCGCGTTTTCATGTTTTTGTACTGGGTTTTTATTTTAGAATATTATAAAAATGAGTTGTTTTATTAATTAAATAATAAAATTACAGTTTTATGAAAAAAATGTTGTAATCGATAACCTACATCAACAAATTATTTAAACATATTAATAACTGTATTAATAATTAATTTTATTAATTGGCATGTTTGAGAGTTAGATTTATTATTATATTATAATTAAAATTTCAATTTTTTTCTTTTTGATTCTTCCTACCGTTATAGTAGCTTCTTAGGTATTAGTTTATTCAGAGTTATCTGTCTTTTCTTAAAATCATGTAAAATTTTAAATTTTATTTAATTTGAATGTTTTATATTAAAAGATACATTTTTGAGCTTCAATAATTTGAATAGGAAACATGTAGTGATAAAGCAGGCATTTTTTGATCGTTTGGTGTATACTGATGAATCAAGACCATCTGGATGGATTTTGCTAATTTTGTTAAGAATATTTAAGTCTATGATAGATTAGCTTTAATTTTGAGTAAATGCGTTTTTTTTGTATTTCACTGTAAATATTAATTCTTTATTTATTCTAATTAATTGGAGTAAAGTGATAAGTATATGTATTTAATTTTTTTATAATTTTACAGCCTATTAAGACTAGATATTATGGTTTATATTAAGTGATAAACAGCCGAAGAAAAAATAAATTAAAATATTAATATTCATGTTATATATAAAGTCATCTTAAATGAATTATTAATATAATAAAGCGACATATCCTACGTCCTTACATGTTCATATCGCTCATTTTTTTTACGTATAGAAAACGTAATGCTATATATTTTACAATGTACAATGTACAAATTAATTACACGAGCTGTGAATGAATGATGACGTAAATAATTGACTCCTGCGAGCACAAATATTGACTAGTATTGTCGTTGTGTGTTGAGAGACGTGAACTCCTTTGAGACACACGGTCTCGTGCTTGGAGTTCCCTGAGGATCCTCTGTCCACTGTGGTGACGCGAGCTGGACTGCTGACCTCTGTCGACCGCTTTCGCAGAGCTGTCTATTCTAGTCCATTTCTGAAACGAATTCCTTGCCTCTGTAACGTATTAAATTGCTTATCCACACAATGTACTAAAATGAAAAGATTTTACAGTAGTTTGAAAGTTTGAAATATTTGATGCATTGTCAGTCCTGATGCACTCAAATTGCAAATATATCGTTTAGATATGAAAATATTATTCGAAATATGTGCCATAATTTGAACATCGCAGAAACTACTCATTTTTGCTTAAGTTTATGTTTTATTTAAACATATTTATTTAAATATTGTTTTTAATTTATTAGGTAATATATTGATAAAAAATCTCATCTTGTGATGCGTAAGACTGTTCATCGACTTTCGGTCCAGCCAGAAGTGATGTAAACTATCTTATTTCAAGTGGCACACTCAAACTTTTTCTTGAATATTTCAATAAATCTTTAAATTTTCTTTGCAGTCACATACGGGGTGGGTATGGAATATTAAAAAAAAACTCAACCGGTTTTTTTTAAAACGCTGACACAGGTTGATTTTTTTTAAATACACATTAATATGTGCGATTCACCTTTCGAGTTTCATTTGTTTTGTAGTTATGACGTAATCACAACAAATTTTAAATGACAACATTTTTTGTAGTGGTTTTCCTTTATGGCCAAGCAAATAAATCGTAAGGTTGCACAAAAAAAATCTGAGAAAAGTCGATCTAAAAATTTAATGCTACTTATAACATATAAAACATGATAAATCAAAAATTCTAAACTAAAAAATGAAAATAAAACAAATAACATTAAGTATTAATTTAAATGTTCAAAATGCCATCCACTGACTTTTTGGCAATAAGCTAGTCTATTTAGAAATTCACCTAAGACGTTATTAATAACAGTTCGTTCTATGCAAATTTCTTCTTGAATACGCTGCTTCAACCTCTAAATTCTCTGGTTTTGTTTTGTAAACTTTTGATGTTAAGTAACCCCATAAAAAATAGTCTAGGGGTGTCAGGTCAGGAGATCTTGCTGGCCATTGTATCGACCTTCGTCTGCCGATCCACCTTTATGGAAAAACAGTGTGCAGAAAATTATGAACAGGAAGCGTATAATGTGGCAGTGCGCCATCGTGTTGTTGCCAAAGTGTATCATTTGGGATATCAGGATTGTCTTCGTTTGGGTAAAGTACAGTCAGTGCTGGAATTCGATCATTTTGGAGAACTTCACATATCTTTCTGGGACCTATTAAGTACTATTCTACCCATACATTTACTTTTTGTGGATGTTGATTGTATGTTTCTGCCATCCAGTGATGATTTTCCCTACTCCAATCATCAGAAAAAACGATTTGGTGATGAAAACGTTTGTTATGGTGCAAATTCATCATTGTCTCGCAGAATTGTAAACGTCGTTCGGGATCATTAAAATTAAGCTCGTGAACTATTTGGATCTTAAATGATGATGATTTTCTGTTTTCAACAACTTCAGTACTGGAATCTTACTGACATCATGATCTGCTGCCAACCCAAAAGGCTATATCTTTTCTCATTAAGTGTCTGTAAACTTAGTAACTATTACTTGCTACTAACTTTCTGGAAAAACAGTGTGGATTTTCTTCCATTTGTAAAAGAATGTCCAATTTTTTGTGTGCACTTATTTCTGGAAATATTTTTAATATCTCCCGTCTCCCTAAATTTGTTTTTGCTTTTGATAACTGTCGATTGCGTAATAGGACGATTTGGATATTTAGCAATAAACATATCACACACTTCTTGCTGGGATCTTGTTAGGTCCCCACAACCAAGATAAATTAAAATTTCTGCACGTTGCGTTATTGTTAAATTAGCCATTATAATTTAGTAGAATATTTTTAGAATTCTACAATAAACTACAATGTCAAGAGCGTTAAAGATTGACAGAATACTTTTATGAAACTTTGCTTAATTTAACATTTTTATCACGGTGTTCTGAATATTCAGTACGCTACAAATTGTAAGATAAAACCGAAAGGTATTTCAATAAGCAATTTCAGAACGATTTTTCTCAGAATTTTTTTATGCAACCTTATGATTTTTTTGCACGGTCATAAAGGGAAGAAAAATCACTATCAGATTCCACTACAAAAAACCTATGTTGTCATTTAAAATTTTTTGTGATGACGTCATAACTACAAAACAAATGAAAGTCGGAAGGTGAATCGCACATATTAATGTGTATTTTAAAAAAATAAAATTGACCTGTTTCGGCATTTTTTAAAAGCCGATTGAGTTCGCTCTTTTTTAAAATATTCCATACTTTAATCCCAGCCTGTATAATATTTATCATTTTTGATAAACATAATGTGCGTGGAAAAATTTAAAATTAATTAAGAAGCAAAAAAAATAATGTGTCATGAAGACTATCTTTACATTTTAAATCATTACATTTTTTCTCGTTGATGAAGATATATTTTCAGTCGTCGATGTAAATCGAAAATCATTATACAAAATTCAACCACCGATGCATCCATCGCATTTAACTCTAAATTAAACTCAATCCTTACAAAGACGCATTGGTAACAAATCTCGTTGCCACATGAAAGTTTCAATTGAATTATATTCAGTTCTGTGTGCGACTATTGTGGCAACTTCGGTGGAAAAATAAATAAAAACCAGTATTGTCCAGAGGATGGTCGCTATTTTTAATAATAGTCGATCCTGGTGACTGCAAGTATCGATTGGTCGCAAAGCCGGGATATTTGTACGATTTATTCGGAGAATACGGCCAGTGTCCCTAGGCCATATATCGTAACTGCAACAATACAATGTTGGGTTTATAGCCAGTCACTACAGATTTTTAAAAAACGAGGGTTTTTTTTGCAGACTCCAAACATTGCTTCAAGTTGAGATCATGCAGTTAACGTCATATGATTGAATTTTGTTTAAATATTTTCATTTAATTGCATGAACTGATGAGCATGTTAAAAATTGTTTACAGAATTGATAAATAAGTCAGCCATAAGTATTTATTTATTTATTTATTTTTTAATATTAACAAAACTGCAAAATTTCACCATCAAAACTAAAATCTGTTTTTTCATTATTTATAATTTTTCAGCTTATGTGATCAAATAATGCATGACAACACATGCAAGTTCGAGTACTGTTGCGTTATATTATTATTAGTGATATACAGAAAGAAATAATTTGCACGCAAATAGCCCCAAGGAAAACGTTTAGCAAATAATTTCTCTCTGTGTACAGTTTTCTAGCCATATGAGATGTAGTTCATTCACGTAAACGAAAATAAAAAAATATTTTCTTTCTTAATAGCTTCCTATGGCTATCTGTGACGTATAGCCATATCTTAAGGTAATAAATTAATGAAAAACTGCTAATTTCAAAATAATAAAAAAAAAACAATCGAATGAGTATAACAACTTGATATCTTTCAAATTAAGATCCTAAAAAACTTCGGCCTTCTGTATTTTTGTACTTCTATAAAATTTGCGTCGGCCGAAGCGAACGCAGCAATAACCGGACACACAAATCATACTCCCCGGTGAGGTCGACAAGGCGGCTCGATTTCGACAAGGTTTTACCAGTTGAGTAATTAATTTGTTTTTGATGGAGCCTCTTACGCCGGCATCGACTGGTCCCGTCTCGATCCCTGGATAAATGACTTGCCGGTTCTTGGGCCAAAGTCCCTCGGGAGGCGCCCGTTGCACAACAGGATCAACTCGCATGGATCTTCTTGTATTTATCTTGTCATATAACTAAATTAGTTCATTAATATGTGCTCACCCCCTTAGGCTCCCGCGTCCCAATTCTTACTAACTTAAGTTACCTGGCGGCAAACGTGGAAATTTATTGGTTTATATCTTGCTGGTCGTTTATCTTAAAAATCCAGTTCATTTATGTAGACGCACAGAAATTTCACAAATTATACTACAACAACCAAAATTTATCGCAACTAGAAACGAACGACTTTTAAGGATTAATATTTTTTAAATGGAGGAATTTAAGAATTAAATTGAAGAAAATAACATTGATTTTCGGAACAGGAAAGCAAGTATCATATTAACTATAAGAATAAAAGAATTTGAGGATAAAGGCCTGAAAGGAGGATAACGGATGTTGGGCCAGTCGTTAATTTTTAAATTTAAATATTTCGTATATTTTTTTTTAATTTTGAAAAAATGAAATAATTTTCCCACATTTGTTCGCGACCCATCTAATAATCCACATTGCAGTAAAAAGGATTAGGACATTTTTATTCAAATGATTTGTTTTAAATGTAGTAAACCTACAGTTTCCATAGAAGTCCGTTCGAAGTTATTTTCAAATTCTTAGATGATTTGATTAAACATTTCATTAACTAAATTTGGCTGACAATAATTTTTTTATAACTCATATTTTTGGATCTTTACTGAATAATGTAAAATAATGCATTTGCTAAATTTATTCCTTTACCACTTACCGCTTTATACACAATTAATATTTGCAATTCTTGATAATACTTAAATTCTTGTACGGACGGTATTTTACAAAGGATAAAAATATAAAGATATAAATTTTTGGAATCTTCTTTTGATAGAATTTCAATTAAACTACCCCTTTTTGTATTTAATTTTTAAGAACCTAATAATGAGAAGTGGCCAATAAGTTAAAAATTACTACTCACTCTATGTTTCAGGCCTAAAATGGAAAAACTGAATATTTATATAGAAACTGAACGTTTAAGGTATATTTTTTGAAAATAATTCCACTTTACTTTTATAAAAAAAACCTTTATTTGGCATATTACATTCATAATTTCATTGCCTACTTCCCACCCTCTCCATCTTCTCTTTCCATTTCTTCAATCTTTGTAATCCTTCTGCTGTTTCGTTCCTGATCTTCCACCGTCTCCTTCCCCTTTCTTTGTCTTCCTCTTAGTTCACTTGCTCACATTCCGTCCATGCTTCCTACCCTCTCCATCGTCTCTTTCCATATCTTCAATTTTTGTAATCCTTCTCCTGTTTCGTTCATGATCTTCCACCATCTCCTTCCCCTTTCCTTGTCTTCCTCACATTCCGTCCACCAGTGCATCCATTCGGCTCTTCCCTCTCCACAAAATCTTCATTGGCCATACTGTTCCCCCATCCAAAATTTATAGGCACTCTTCTCATTTCCTCCCCTAAATCTTGCCACTATTCTTTACTGTGCATAGATCTATGTACTTCTTATTATCTTTCATTTATTCGTATCTCCTCTGACCGTCTACTTCCTTCCATCTCTTCACCACCTTCTGCTCCATGTCCCTGCTACTTTCATATATGCCTAATCTTGGAAACTAGAAGAAAACTAACTAAAAAACTAACTAAAAAATCTAAAATTGTGACCAATTGTGATAATATTTAGAATATGTATAAATGCTATAAATAGAATTGTTATAAATAATTCTATTAATATAAAATTCTTGGCTGTAATTGCTTGAAATCCTTGATTTCAATCTAATATTGCCGGTGTAGCAATTAAGAAGTTTCTCGTTTTTAAATGACTTACTACATAACTTGGTAAAACTTAAGAATTCTTTTATTGTATTCTCGCATATATTTAATATTTGCCTTTTCTCGTCTGAAGTAAAATTTATTTTTACAGACACCGAACAAGTTTGCTGTACGTATTACAAAAGAAATTAGCAATACGCATTGGGGATAATAATACTCTCCCGCCACTATGTTATAATTATTTGTGTATATGTTATAATTTGTGTTTTCGTTGTCAGAATTCAAGTTTTATTAGCGTAATTGTAACTGTGATTACAGGCAACATTTTATTTATATGGCAGAAATATTCACAAAATTTTTATAATGATTAGAGTGGTATATGAACGGGTCAAGGACTGAACAGGGAACAGGCGCTAGTATATGCGGGGAAATACCTAGGGCTCGAATCAAGGTGCCTTTGGGCAAGTACCACAGTGTAATTCAGTCGGAAACATACGCCATCTTGGCATGTACAAACGAAAACCTTCAACGGGGTTTCGTCATTCACATATGCAGTGACAGTCAAGCAGCCCTGGCCGCCCTTCCATTGAGTAAGGCCTCAATACTAGTTTTTAACTGTAGAGCGATTTTGGCAAAATTGTGCCCACACAACTTTGTTCAGATCATTCCAGCTCACAGTGGCATTGAAGGGAACGAGGTAGCGGAGCAGTTGGCCAAGGAAGTGGTGGAAGTCCCTTCTCGGACTCGTAACCAGCCTCTTGTGTACCAAGGAACAAAGTTGAATGCCTATTGGGACGGAGATCCCGGAATAAGGAAGTCGAGGCTCTTTATTAAGGTACCCTTGACTAGATTCAGGCTGGCATGGCTGCTCCAACTCAATAGAGAAACAAATGGGGCGAATAGTGGGCTTGGTGACTACAATGGCCTGAATATGCAGCTTCATACTAAGAAGGTGGCAGATTGTGTGTGAAGTGTGGAGAGGAGGAGGAGACCTTCACGCACATCCTATGTGATTGATATAGGCTTCTCGAAAAGTAGTTCCTTTTCCGGCTGAGCTATGGGATCTGGAGTGGAACAGGCGATAACCTTTCTAAGGTTCTCCTAAGAGATCCTTTATGATGTAGATGCACAATGAGTCTTTGGGCCTAAGTGCTGCGGATTCTTGGAATCTGCCCGCGTGATAATAATAATAATAATATACAGTGTGTCGCACTTTAGACGGCACCACCCCTGTATTTTTTTATATATATTATCGATTTAAAAAATTTCTGTTTCCTGATTATACCCCTCACTAAATTGTACTTTTAGGGTATGTTACTTTCCCTTCACGGTAAAATGCTAGTCTACTACGATTTAAAATAAACAGCAAAATTGAAGAAGTCGTATTAGGGATTTTTTTATCAAAAAAACTTGTTAATAAAAGTTATTCAGAATCGTTCAAATAAGCTAAATCCAAAATTTCATTAAAAACAAACAAAATTGAAAATCTCAAAAAATATCCAAATGTACACATGCTAATTGCGATTTAGTTGAAAATACGGTTATTTAAGTAATTAAGCATCGTTTTTTGTTATTGTATTGAATTAAAAGAGTAAAATAAGAAATCACGGCAAACTTGTGAGATTATTACTCGCATTTTTTGGACTCGGAAATTTTTTTTGAGAGATTTTCAATTTTTTTGTTTTTAATGAAATTTTGGATTTAGCTTATCTGAACGATTCTGAGCAACTTTTATTAACAAGCTTTTTTGATAAAAAAATCCCTAATACGACTTCTTCAATTTTGCTGTTTATTTTAAATCGTAGTAGACTAGCATTTTACCTTAAAGGGAAAGTAACATACCCTAAAAGCACAATTTAGTGAGGGGTATAATCAGAAAAAAGAAATTTTTTAAATCGATAATATATAAAAAAAATACAGGGGTGGTGCCGTCTAAATTGCGACACACTGTATATGAGCAGAAAGCCCCTTAACGCCTATAGCGCCAACATAAGATTGAAGACGGGATAACAAAGGTGACACATAATATTACATCACGATGTTTGATTGTTGTTGACTGTTTTAATTTTGTACGAATTCCAATCAAAAGATAAAACTTTTTTGTGTTTGATGATACCTAAAACTTTGTGATTAAATACATTTTTATTATATACAAATATATTTATTAAATGAACTACTTAAATGTTTTTAGTGAGGAAAGCTATAGTTCAAAACTAAAAAACAATAAATATTATGTTTTTGTCATATCAAATAATTATAACTCCTTTGATTTAAAGGTGTTAAGTTTCTCTGGGATATTTCTTATGGCACCATACGCATAGACCATACAATTAATTATTTGTATCTATACTATGTTCGTAAATTCGGAGGAGTAAATACATAAACCAGAATTACACTGAAACAATTTTCGAACTTATCCTTAACAGGCCAACACTGATCGTATTATTTAGACGTCCAATTCTACTTTTGTTCTGTTATTGTTAGATGCGATTTCGTGCAGTTGTCTGTAAGATTTTTTGTATTTCTCTAAAAGATAATAAAACACACACTTTCTTTTGAATCTGCAATAAATAAGGAGAAAAATGTAATAATTTTTTAATAAATACCGGAAATCTGGTTTCGAATGCGGCAATTTACACTGTGTAAACGTGTCTCGCAAGTAGCCAATCAGCGAGAATTTTAATTGACTCCTCCGAATTTACGAACGTAGTCTAGCTATCTACGTATACACTACGAGTAGACGTTCCTATGTTGCATTCAAGCCGCATAGTTTCGCTCGCTTACTATATTAAAGCCTATTCATTTGTAATCTTTCTTTATATTTATAAAATTGACATAGTAAAGAATGATCGTAAATTTTTTTTTTAAACTTACAACTATTTATATATTGCTAAATCATAAAGTATAGCTGAACTTTTTCTTTGATCTGTTTTATGTATGCTATAAATTTTAAGACTTGGAGAAGTAGAAAAACTAAAGGTAACTCTTATTATTCGTATTCACTACACGTGCGTGACTGGAAATATCGATGGACTTTTCTTTTGTTTCCTACGCACGTCATTTGGATTAGGTTACATAGAAAAGTAAAATAAACACATGCGTTTATATTAATTTCATTCTTTATAAAAGTTATCCTTTTATAACACATATTTTTTATAAAATTACATACTGTATATTTTAATATGTATACTTACATATTTTATTTTTCATTGCAGTGTTGCGTTAAGACAAAAGCTAATGTCGAGGAAAACCCATTAGAGGCCCCACCTGCGACCAGAATCGAAGGTAAACTTCTCTAAGATTTTTCAATCGTAGCTTGCGCCGTTTTCCAGCATTCTTTATGCATAATAACATTATGTTTTATTTTCTTTCTGCATTTAGTTATTCACTTCTGCCCGTGCCGGCGAAAAACCGAGAAAGAATGCGTACCTTTACAGTAAAATTTCATCTCCAAACTTTAAAAAGTTTAGAAAACAATTTAAATATGAAGAATGCCGGATCGTTATTTAAGATTCTGGCTGATGACGCGTCCATTGTTTCAAGGCGCTTGTATTTGATGTTTTCTTGCCAAAAAGATTACTTACATAAGAATTTCATCAATACGACAAAGTTTTAAGAAAATGTAAAAGTTCAGAGCTTCATTCTTTTTAATATATGTACATAATAGACGCTAACTTTGTTTATGAACAGCATATCATGTAACAAATATTTTCTATTGATGCATTACTAATTAATTAATTTAGACATGATGAGATTTTTGTTTACGAAAAACCAAAACCAAAACTAAAAAGTTCTGATCGGCTACGGTAAAATCTGAGGTAAAAATTGCAATAACACAGGCTTATGTTCTGTTCATTCTTATAATTTAAATGCGTAACTTGAAAGGCAAAAATCTAGGTCTGATTTGATCGACACATAGTATTTACAATGTCAATTTAAATAAAATAAATTCTTTAAAAAAAAACGAATTTTCCGCAATGTTAATATGCGACGCAATGTACTAATCAAATTCTTATTATTCGTATTCGAATGCACAGAGTCTCATATATTTGCAGTTAAATTATATGAAGTAATTCCGGTTTAATTTATGGCAGGGTCTGAACTGCCACACATCGCAATATGCTGGCGTGATTTAGATAGAAAACGCGACTTTCGGTGCTATTTATATCATCATCTGGGTTGTAGATATGAATAAATACATAGAGAACAGCTCCGCGCTCCGGGCTTACTATTAGGGTTCGTAGTATGCCTTGGATCGAGCTATGATACACATGAATTTATGGCCGTTTTGCTCCATCATATTCTCTTCAACAACTGTAATTTGACTACTTAAAATATCTTTACATTTTTTTTGTATAATATATAACTAGTTTACATATTCGATCCAATTTGTACATTTGAAAATTGTATTGATGTTTAGAATTCGTTTCTAATAAGAATTATGGTTGGACTTATACAGGATGATATTTTGAAAACGATGCGCCTGTGATATTTCAGAAACCAAAAGGAAATTAAAAATTTCCGAAAACAGGTCCACTTATATGTTAAGGGGGAAACGGTTTGACCTATGATTCACACTTTAGACGTTTACCCCTGCGTCCCCACGAATACCTCCCCAAAAATTTTAAATGGAATGACCCATCGCATGGTATCTCAAATGAAAGTTTATCTATAAGGATTATGGTGTGTCACTTGCGCATTTTTTTTTTTTTTTTTATTTGGCATTGACAAATGATCAATTTTACATTAGGATAAGAATAATAAGTCTTTAAACATTTAAGTAGGCGTTGAAAATAACATTTTAACAAAACTGAAAAAAGAAATAGAAAAAAGAACATTCACAGGAACTGCTCAAAATGAGCACCATTGGTCGCCATGCAGCAGTAAAGCCGGTTTTCAAATTGCCTTACTTTCTGAAAAGTTTCTCGTGGAATGTTTCGGCACTCGTTGATAATTCGTTGACGCAAGTCATTTAAATCTATGGGTTTAGTCTTTTAAACTACTGACTTTAAATGACCCCAAAGGAAGAAGTCAAGACTTGCAAGGTCCGATGATCGTGGAGGCCATTCGATTGTTCCACGTCTACCAATCCAGTAATTTGGAAATCTACGGTTAAGCCAGTTGCGAACATTCGCAGCATAATGCGGTGGAGCACCATCCTGCTGGAAGAACAATTGATATGCATCGAGTATTTGATTACCTTCTTCATCAAGCTCGTTTTCCACTTCTTCAGTTATTAGAGGATCGATGAGGTTCTCCAACATATTCAAGTAGACGTCACCATTTAACGTTTCATTAATGAATATGGGTCCAACTAGTGAATCACCTAGTATTCCTGCCCAAACATTAATCTTTTGAGGTCTTGTCATATGCGGATTTTCGTCGCTCCATTATCGTACATTTTGCTTGTTCACGTGTCCATTTAAGTAAAAAGTGCACTGAAGCAAATGTTTTTTACTAAATTTGGTTTCGCAATTATCATTTCGGTCATAGTTCCGCAAAATTGATCATTTCTCAATGCTAAATAAAAAAAAATGCGCAAGTGACACATCACCATAATCCTTATAACATAAGCTTTCATTTGAGGTACCACGCGATGGGTCATTCCATTTAAAATTTTTGGGGAGGTATTCGTGGGGGCGCAGGGGTAAACGTCAAAAGTGTGAATCATAGGTCAAACCGTTTCCCCCTTGACATATAAGTGGACCTGTTTTTGGAAATTTTTAATTTCCTTTTGGTTTCTGAAATATCTCAGGCGGATCGTTTTCAAAAAATCACTCTGTATATTCGACGTTCCTTTCACCAACTTTTCTTATCACTATCCTATCTTTTTTCCACTCTTTCCTATTTCTGGCATGGATCTCCATTCTCTTAAATCTTTTATTGCTGCTTCTCGCTTCGTTTTCTTGGCCTCCTTATATCATGGCGTTTTCCAAGCTATTGTTTCGGTATTCTTCTTTCTCCCATCCTCTCTAGGAGCCCTAACCACGGCAATCTTCTCGCTTTGATGTCCGATAATAGAACAGCTGTTGTCGGAACTTTGTACAGTTCATAAATTTCTCTGTTATTTCTCCTTTCATGTCCGTCCTCCACTTTCTTCCCACTCACTATTCTTCTGATAATTTTCCGTTTCCATCTTGTCTCTCTTGTAGTTTCTTATTTCAGGTCCAGGTTTCGTAACATACTGTCACATTGTGTATAGTCAGAATTTGACACTTCCCGACAACTGTTTCTATCTTAAGAAATGATTCAACCTTCCTGCACATTATTTGCCTTCGATAATCTGGCCGCCACTTCTTTTTCTTCTTCGCACTTGCTGATTTTTGCTTCTAGGTAAACACTTGTCCACAGTTTCAAATTTTATTTTGCTTAATCCAGTTGCCAGTTCAAGAGTTCGGTCATCTAATCTTGTTGTTATAACTTCTTCAGTTCTTTCTTGCTCTTTTTCGGTTTAGATGGGCTATCCCTAATTATTTTTTCCAGTACTATATTAAATACTAAGGTCGATAATTTGTCTCCTTTTCTCAAGCCAATTTAAGCATGAGGTTCTTTGATGTCTGTCCTTGTGCTCTTATATTACTTGTCGTTCTGTTTAGTGTCGTTGTGACCAGTCTTATTAGTTGTAATGGTATTTTCAGTTCTTCTAAAATTTCTATCGCTGTAATATAATAATATATAATATTTTTTTTTAATTTAATTTAATTTTATTTAACCTTTTCTGTTCTGCCACCTAAGCAAGTCGAACCCAATTATAGAGTGTGGTGTTTGGGTTGCGGCCACGACCGACTTACAGTTGTTATAAACCATTACAGCATATGCTGCAAGCATTAGGGAAATGTGAAAAATTCAAAATGGTCGGTCGGAAGGCCAACTCAAAATTAGAAACATTGTAAACTTCATCTCTGAAATAAAATTCCAATGTCCGTAGCTTAAATTTGAACCTTATACCTTGAGATTACTGACCTACTGACTAAGCAACTAGACGAATCATCTCATAATCTGTTATATAATTTCCCTCTTTCCCTCTTTCCCTCTACATCTATCCACGACAAGCCAGCCTTATCATACAGATATTTCCAATTGTTTTCTTTCTTTGATGGCACAGTTCCATTACTTATAGTATCTCAAGTTTTTCCTCCTTTTTACAATCAACTCATACAGCCACGAATTTCTTCCCTGTTTCTGATGCCTGTCATTTGTCGTATTCTCCCAAGCTATGTAGTCTGAACTCAGGATTCTTCTTTATAAGTTATAATCCCGTTTCTCTTACTTAACATCAAAATCTTTACGTTATCTAGATAATCTTTATGCTGATATTCCAAATAGACACAGTACAGGCAATAAAGAATCTTTAACTGACTATGTATGTTGAAGAATGCTAGTCGTCAAATTGCCAATAGTGTTACCTGTAGTGTTTCCTTCTTTGAAATATGAAGTATTACCATGTTTTATCATGGAATATACAAAAAAAATACCGATGTTTATTGTTGATTAAAATACAAAAATTTAAAACAAAATAATTTCTTACATAATTTGTCATACATTTTTATATGTATTTTTACTACCATTCACTATCAAAGTATTGATTTTTGTGGCAAATTTATTTCAGAAAAAATATATAATAGCATTGTCCTTCAGGACTATTATATTGTAATACCAAGATTTTTTAATATACAACTTTCTAGTTGCATCATAATCATTTTATAACAAGAAACAGTCTGTTGTTTCAGTGCTAACGATGGCGATGGCTCGAATTAATAGTTTAAATTTTCGACATTCACTTGTACTAAATATTTTATTTTGGTATTAATATTTTTATAAAAAATTGTAGTAATATGTTTTGGAAAATTGTAAATTATTTTCTGTGTGTTACGCTTTTTGTACATTGCACATCGCGCTTTTATGGAGTTTATTAAATAAATCAATTTAATTTAAATACATAAGTTAGCAATAAAAGCAGCTGTATATTCTAAATTAGTTGTAATTTCCTATTTATTATAAATCATATATCAATTATTATATTAATATAATAGGTTCTTATAAATATTGTATTTGTAAAAGTAAACAATTTACTATGAAATTACTCTAATAAAGGTATGTAGTTTTATGCAAGTTGGCAATAATCAGAATATCTCTATTACTTTGACCGACGCGGCGACGAGTCATAGAATCATTTATGTAATAAAACTTAATAGTATAGAAAATGCTAGAATTAGATTGCCATCATCGCGACATCAAAATTACAAATAATAGTCGGTCCGTGGCGACCGTAAAACATTAAAATCATCAAGTTCATGGGCCAAAAAAATGCGTCATAAAGATAACTATAAAACGTAATAAAACCGAAATCCGAAAGCGAGAGAAATTCGGCTGAACTCAATTAATCAATAAAACAGTAAAACGCTCCCCCGTTGCTGTTAAGAGTGTACTCGGGGGTGGGATGGGGTTGAAGGGGCTGAAATGTGCGGTTTCGAGACGCTAGCCTAGGAGAGAGGCAGCGCACGCGGGCTGCGGTCGCCGAGGAATCTCCCGCTATTATATTGAACACTGGCTTATGCCCTGCTGGCTGCCGCCCTCCACGTATGCTCACTCTTCGAATAATACCTTATCTACGTGACAAATTCAATGAATCTTACTTCCAAAACTGCTAACCACGTTAACGGTTCCACGCTACAAATTCGACTTTCTCGATGAGGTTTACGTCATTCAAAAGCAATTTATTTATTGAATTTTCGAAAATTAAATTAAATAAGACACTAAATCATATAATTCAGTAGATCATATCTTCTAAATAACTTTTAATAACTTTAAACTTCATTTCAAATAACTTATTTATAGAAGATAACACATAGCTGTTTTGTAAAATATTAAACATTCTTTAATCAAATGTTTAAGTGCCTGTCATTACAAACAAACAATACAAAAATAAGATTATATGTAAAACGTCCCAAGAAACATTTTTGTTTTCAAAATATTTAACACATTACACATTGTCTTATATACTCCTGTAAAATGACAAACCGTACCATAATTGTATTAAAAAACGTTATTCATACTTTATAGTTTACTTGTAATACTAAAATGTTCAACACCAATTATCCAATGGACTAATTTAATGTACACGATCAATCATATTCGAAGGTAATCAGGTGCGCGTATCCGTCAATTTAGAAGTGAGACGACGCCTATGGTATACGCATAACGACTCTCGCATTACGTCTATAACGACTGCATTAATGCCTCTGGCTCAGTGTAATTTCTTGCTGAAACTTTGGTTAATTTATGCGTAAGATATTTCATGCTATTGGCGACCATCGGCTTTTCCGCTGTCCGAAGGGACAAACAAACTAATCGACTGACGGTTAGTATTAGATAAATTATTATGCAATAAATTTGCAATATGCGGTTTTAAAGGTGAAATAAATCTTATTAAATTATTTCGTTTTTTTTTTAATATATCATAATTCAATAAGAAGCTTACTTATTGTATACAGGGTGAGTCACCAATGACGCCACGGAGTTTTATTTTCGAAACGGTATATATTCTCCAACTTCTGTTGCAGGTGGATTATTTAAGTCAATAAGGGCTACATTTTAAAAATATTTTCAAATATACAGTACGTTCCAAAAAAAAGCATATCAAAGTTATATTTTTTCTTATGGAACATGGTGTACTTCAACATATTTTTGAATTGTAGGTAAAAAATAAGCCAGACTTTCATAAGAGTTCGCTATACCTAAATACTAAGTGTTCTGATTTATTTCGATTTTTCTTAAAATGTAAGGTTTTCGAAAAAAAATATTATCCCTAAACGAAATTATGACAAATTTGATTTTAGGCCTAGATAATAGATTATTAATTATTTAGTAATTTACTACTACAACTTTTTCCATAGGTGTTCAGAATTTTCAGTACCATTAGTAGCAAATTCAAACTGTAATATCGGGCTTATTTTCAAGTGAACATCCTGTATTTTATAAGTTTATCGTGTAGCAAATTTAATTGTCTTTCAAACTGTGTCAGGGTTCCTTATACCTAAATCTTTAAGTTTTGAAGTTATTTAGCTGTTTTTGGAATTTAACTTTCTATTTCCCACCTATAAAAGTAAATGTGTTTTCCCAAAATATCTTCTATTTACCTACATTCTGGTTTCATGCATTTTGTAAAAATTGAGTTTGCTAAATTCTATTAACTGACAAAGACATTTCGAAAAGTTTGTGCTATCATACTTTGGCAAATATGAGACAACCAGGAAAGATATCTAACTAAAGAAGGTGTCCTTATTACATGTTCAGTACAAAAGACCTCCAGGCTCAATCCTTAGCTCAATATTTTTTATAAATATATAAAAAAATTACATAATATAGCAACGAATCTTCGGTCCAAGTACAATCCTTAAACAGACGAGAAAATGAGCGTTCGAAATCCGAAATTAGAGTGAAGTAAATCCATGGTTGAGCTGGAGAACCTTATGTGTCCTCCAGCTATGTGTAATGCCGCCTAGTGTAATGCCGAACTGAGAATTTATTTTCATTTCCACTTGATTACTACTTAAACAGGTTCTTGTGAAAAACATTTCCAAGGATATGTTTTTAATTTTTTAAGTTTACGTAAAAAATGAAAACTTCAGTAGCAAAACTTTAGTAGCAAATTTCGTCAACTTGAACCAACAAAGAACACTTTTTAAGATGGAGAGAAAGACAATCGTTGTCCAAGGAGAGGTCAATAACAAATAAAAAAATATTCCTTATTAAAGAAGATAAAGGAAACAATTAATTTTTTAAAATCTCGCCAGATGCTCGCAGCCATTCTTTCCATACTCTTGCCATTTCTTTGATTAGAGTAATCTCACCAGATGTATTTGAATTATAATAATATGGCGAAGTTCCTTCAGCCTTTGCCGCATCCCGCATTTCGATCGCCATTTCTTTATGTCTCCCCAGTCTTCTTCGTTTATTTTTTTGATTTGTTTACTTGCAGAAGGCCTACGACATGGTTCCTTCGAAAAGGCTTTTTGAAATTCTGATGAAGATCGGCCTTAGTAAAGTTCGATCTATTTGGAATATACATCGAAATTCCAAAAGTGCTGTAAAGCTAGGGAACTCAATCTCAGAAGTTTTTACGGTTAGTAAAGATCTTAAACAGGGATACTCCCTATCGCCCACCCTGTTTAAAATATACATCCAAGAAGTACTGAATGTTTGGCGGAGACAAATCTCAAGAATGGGAATAGAAATTGATAATCACTGTTTAACAACAGTCCTCTTCGCTGATGATCAAGTGATTGTAACAAATGATAAAGATGACTTTATGCAATACCTGTTGGTGTTTGGGCTATTTCCATCGTTGGAATTTAGATTATCTATTTAGATGATCCGATGTTTCGACAGACAGTCTTCTGCCGTCTTCAGGGTAGCCCCCACAAGGGCATTTCAAACTCACTTATAATTTAAAATAAGATGTCACTGTCACCTTTGTCATCTCCTAATGCTGTCACGTTCTATTGGTATCCAGACCCAGACTCGATGCTTAATGCTTAATGAATTGGCAAGTTGTGGTCATATATGCCGCCTCTTTCAGCTTTCTTCTGGTGCCATGCTCTTCTTTCTTTAGAATTGTGTTTGTCCACGTAGAGTCTCAAGGTTAGAGCATATCACAAATGAATAAATTGGACTCGGACAAGATCTGTTTATAACGGGTGTTTTTTTAAGAGGTATAGAACTTTAAAATGAAATAAAGCACATAAAAATCATGGTCATGGCCATGGTATTAAGATAATGTTATGCCATTTGTGTTTAAATATGATTTCAGGCATATGGACGCCGCCGCGGCTGGCTCGAATGAGGCACAATCTCGAAGTCTAATTTTTGACCACTTTTTCAAGCAGCTGAGGCCGTATATCGGCAATAACACGGCTAATTTTGGCGTCCAAGTGGTCCAAAGTCTGCGGTTAATCAACATAGACAAGCGACTTTACGTATCGCCACAGAAAAAAATCCAGAGGTGTGACATCACAGGATCGTGGAGGCCAATGCACAGGCCCATTTCGCGCAAAAATGCGCTCATTAAACGTTTCCTGCAATAAATTGATTGTGTCGCGCGCTGTGTGGTATGTTGCGCCGCCTTGTTGAAACCAGAGCTCTTCCACATTAACACCATTACACCCACAAAAAATTACTGTTTGGTGTGCCTTATGGGCTGGTGGAATCATTGGCCCATACTTCTTCAAAGATGATGCCGCCCAGAATGTTACGGTCAAAGGAGAGCGCTATAGATCTATGATTACTGATTTTTTCGTTCCCCAATTGAGTGGCTTTAATGTGGGAGAGCTCTGGTTTTTGCCGATAACAACCTCAGCTGCTTGAAAAAGTTATCGAAAATTGGACTTCAAGATTGCGCTTCATGAGAGCCAACCGCGGCGTCCATATGCCAGAAATATTTAAACACAAATGGCATAACATTATCTTCTCAATAATGCCAATACCATGGCCATAACTATGATTTGTATGTGTTTTATTTCATTTTAAAGTTATATACCTCTAAAAAAAAAACACCCGTTACAAGTGTCGAAAGATTAGAACATTAAATAGAATGTGAATAAGTGAGTTTGAAACAGCCCTTCTCGAGGCTACCCTGAAAACGTCGTAACATCTAAATGGATAATCTAAATCCAACGATGAAAATAGCCCAAACACCAACTGGTATTACAATCCATCGTCAACAATTTCACGTCATGAATTTGACTTTATGTTCAGAAAACTAAAAGCAGTATTTAAAAAATGGAGGCTAAATATGAATATGACGAAAACATAATATCTGGTGATAGGAAATGGCATAGAACACCCAAAATTGTTAATAAACAAAGAAGTTAAAAAGTGTGACAAATATAAATATTTAGGCAGCATAATATCCAAAGGAGGAACATCCAACAAAGATACTCAAACAGAGTGCAACAAAGTCGAAAAGCCCTTCGAGATCTTAATTCTTTACTATGGTCGCATCAGGTAAGATTAAATACTAAGAAAATACTACACTACAAAACAGTAGTAGAGCCGTTTTTCACATACAGATCTAAGTGTTGGCAGCTTTCCGTTAAAAAAATCTGAACGACACGGGTGACATGAATTTCAAAAGAAGAGCCTGTAGGGTGTCAATGTTAGAGCGAGCATATCACAAATGAAGAAATTGGACGTTGAGCAAGATCTGTTTATACAAGTGTCGAAAGAATAGAACATAGGCAACTACTGTGTTATAGCCATGTGATGAGAATGAAAAGATCACTATATTATGCACGACAAAATAGAAGAAGAAGAGGATCCAATGCATTAGACAGTATTTGAATTATTATACTTCAAAGTTGTTAAATTAAATCAACTTTTAGAGATACATGAAGCCACAAACTTTCTCCATTCAAAGGGATTTCCCCAAAATTATTTTATCCTTTCATTGAAACAAGTATTTTAAAATTTTTGCTTTATACAGTAAGAAAAAACCTTTATTTGGCATATATGTATTTTACAACTCCTAACTACCTCTCTTACATAGTAACATCATATTTCATCTGCCTTCTTTAGTTTGTCCTTTACAGTTCTTAGTGTTTCCACCCCGTTCCCTGTCTCACTGAAGCAACTTCTCCACCTTCTCCCCTTGCTCCTCGTCTCCTTGGTCCAACCTCCTTCGCACTCCGTCATCCAATGCTCCCACGTCTCCGTAAAATTCAACTTTATAAAAATTATAAACGTATAAACATTAATTACATTTTTTCGAATTTGTTGTTACTGTAAACATTTCCATTGAAAGAATTTTTAATTTTAAAAATCGAATGTCAAAAACTTTTAATTGCAATTTTTGAAATTTTTTTTCAAATATTTATTCTCATATATACATCAAAAACATACATACATTTTCCATAAATTTTTAAATTTGCAGTCGACACATTCACCTGAAAAATTGAAGAGAATTGGAGGGTTAGAGCGTAATGTTCTCATTTTATTGAAATGGTTGGCTCGCCACGCAACTGACAAGCATTTTTACAAATGATTCCACTCGCTCTCCCCGACACACACATTGAATTTTCTATAGTACCGCCTTTTACACACTACGCTCTACAGGTGGCTTCACATAGATAGCATTTTTCAGCGGCTTCTTTCAGAGACACCCTCAGCCACTTCACATTCAGGAAAGGGTGTAGAGGATTTCAGTTTTTTCCTCACACAATAGCTGTGTGAACTGTTACGCATTTACCTTTATTCATCGCCTCTTTGTATAATTGAATCATCGTTATGAAACTTTATGTTTACAATTGCAAATTTCGTTTTATAACGTTTTAAAAGTACATATTATAATAAATTCTGGAGTTTAATAATAACAACCGATATTGCCACGCACTTTAATAGAGGAAACTATTTGTCATTTAGAGGGTAAACGGTGTTATACGATCGCCACCTCTCTACACATATCTTATATCACCGTGTCAGATAAAGGTCTCTTTAAGAAAGATTAAAGCTGGTATAGAAAAGACACCGGCAGTCGACAAAGTGCGTAAAAGCTGTTCGTTTTTTACCCTGTTAGATGGAGGGTCTTTTATCGCATCGTAACCTCGTAACGCGGTACATAACGGGTCAGTTCCGGAATCTACCGGAAGCTATATGTGATTTGACCAATTTTTTGCCAAATAATACACTTTTTTGTCTTTCCGTACAATTTAGAAACTAAGAATAGATTGAATCAATTAGTTTCCTTTATATCAACTTCAACATAATGCTCTGAATGTCATAGATGTATACATGTCTGAAAAAATAATCAACTTTATTTTGCTGAATTTAATTTATTCTGTTTCATTTTCATGTTGAATATATTAGAGAAAATGCATTTGGAGTAACTTGATTATTCAATAATGTAAAAAAAATAAGTTCTTTCTTTCGATAACGGATGTAACTAAAATGTATACTTTATACTAACTTTTACCCTGTAACAATGAAAACGCGGCTACTACCCAGAATCCAAAACCATAATTGATTCAAAAAATTTATGTCAATCATAGTATGATATTTACTTTAAAAGCTTAGAGTTAGTTGTTGCACATACTGAAATAATATAATTTTGAAAATTAATTAAAATTTAACTGAATTATTTAAATTTTTAATTGACTGTTGTTTATACTTTTATATCAGTAGTAAAATTTTAAAAAATATGTATATTAAGTAGAACGAATCCCTTAAAATATTTAAGGTTAAAAAAAACAGCCTTTTTCAATACTTAAATATCTAAAAATCATTTAAAATTGAGATATGTCACTATTATTTAATTAATAGGTGCTTTGCGTTGTCCCCGGTGTTAATCAGTCTACGCGTTGTGGAACTCGGTCTCAGGTAAACGCAGTCTGGTTTGTGATGCGGTAAACCTGCAAATGTTCTGATTGAAAGCGCTCGGCTGAACAAGGGAACACCGCACGATGTCAAAGGAACACGCAGATTGTCAAATTGCCCAGAAAACATCAAGTGTGAACCTTCCTTTATAATAAATTAACAGAATGGAACTTTTTTAGAAATTGCAAAAAGAAATTTATATTATTTACTTCTATATAAATAAAATCGCTAGTTAAATTCATCTACACATCAAATTTCGCATTTCAGTTGAAACCATATATATTTACAAGATGAGTAAATTACGTGTCTGTCTTCGATATCTCTCTTGCCATTTGAAATAGAGTATATATTTATAGAAAAAAGCTTTTTAGCCCTTGGAGCCTTATACTCTATATATTAAAATTAAATTTAATATAAAATCCTTATTACATGTATGAATTTAGAAAGGCTTACTACAGCTATTTTTTGAGTTTGAAAATGGGATTTCTTTTCTTATATAACTGTAACCAACATCTATGTTCTGACACTAAAAGTTTTCAATTGAATTGCACAGGTGTTCATTAAAACGAATACAAATTTACTCATTTTTATATGATCACAACTATTGAATGCCTTGTATTTTATCATTTGATTGTGATTCCTATGTCTAAATGCCAGATTACTAAGTTTTTCAAATTATTTCATACCAGAACAATGAGGGGAAAAATAATTATTCAATGATTTTCATATTATTCTTATTAAATAGTGCAAATTATTATCAAAATATGACATTAACAAAGTTGCCTATGCTTCTTACAAAATTGCCACAACACATTAAACTGTAGTTTTAAAATTTATAATTTATGGTTGGCTCGGTATGGGTTAGGTTCGCTCCATAATTCAAATTATCAAATTATGACCGTTTTTTCATTGTATCTGTACACTCTTGGTATATATGCAAGAAATAATATAAATAAATTTAAAACAAACGCAGATATTAGTTCGGCTATGCAAACAAGACATGGCAACCAATTATCTGTGCCACATCATAATACAACACTGTTTGAAACTGGATCATTTTATAATTGTA
>JAFFZR010001747.1:3760-30543 GCA_018397195.1 Lethrus apterus
GAACCCTAGCCGAGCCTACTGACTAAGCCACTATGCCAGTAATCTCTTAAAATCGATAGAGTAACGGCCTATAAATATCTATGGATCTAGGGAGCATAATAACAGAGGAAAGATAGATCAAGTCATAGCAAATAAAGCAAGAAAAGCCAACAGTGTTTAGTACTCGATGAACAGAACAATATTTGGTATTAAGGAAATAGATAAAAGCTGAAAGTTAAGAGTGTACAATACAATCGCTATGCCAACAATAACTCATGCAAGTGAGTCATGGGTTTCATAAAGGAAACATGTAAGTAAAATAATAGCAGTTGGAATGAAATTGTTGAGAAAGATAGCGGGAAACAAAATGGTACAGAGAGAGAAACAAACACATTAGAAAAGTATATGCCAAGAGTAAGTAATTAAGAATACTGAGAGAAAACAGTTAGTATGGACGTACGATAAGATTTGATGAAATGACATTGGTCAATAAAGTAATATAAGCAAGAAACATGAATAAAAAGAATAGTGGAACTAGGTATGAGAGGGAAGCCACTAGACGAAGATTAGCCCAGGATCATAAATGATAAAAAATGGTTAAAGTAAATTAAGGATTATGCGTGGAAGGAGAAGTGTCCTTTCGCTACCGCCACCTGTCTCTAGGTGTTTGTGCTATATGAAATAAGTTATTATAGTATAGTATTAATAATAACTTAGATTTCGACTTTATTATATGCGTAAACAATATTCATCTTTGTTTGGTAACATATTAACCATTAGCTTTCCAAAGCGAAATTGAGTAGAGATATTGAATGCAAGCTGGGAAACAATTTTAGTAGTAGCGATAGAGGAAACCACAGTAAATGGGCGCAAAAAGCAAATATTTAATTAAAACCTGCATCGAACAAAACACAAGGCATCCCTGACAATACGCGAGAACGCCGCCAAAGCGGACTTCTATTACGGTAAAATTTGTCTAGCGAACTCACGAACAAAGGACTCGACATAAATCAAATACGCTTCCCTCCTTTTACAGCGCCCGTGCACCATTTTTATTAACATCAAATTTCGGTGTATCAATAACTTTAAATAACATCCACTAGACTGGTTCCGCGTTATTTGGATGTTCGACTTTTGTTCTGTTTACAACGAGTCTGTTTGTAGTGCTTTGTGAAGTTGCACTGCAAATTGCGATCTCTTTATCTACGTATCTGTGTCGGAGAAATGATCGTTAAATTTTAGACGGTCTGTTTATGATAAAAAAAAACCAATAATTTATTATTTTCTGATTTTAATGGACTGTATATTTTATGTTCATATGTTGAACAATTAAAATAATTTAATATTAAAAACATCTGATAAATAACAAAAGAAAAATTGTTTGATATGCAATAAGACACCAAGGTGCCAATTAATATTTGAGATGTAATTTAATATCGGCGTTTATGTCTCGTTACAAACGATCAATATTCGCAACTAATAATACACACAGAACCAAACGGGGAACGCAGAAAGGTGGATTTGAAAGACATCATAGTGATAAAGGAAACAATGGGGCAGCGCTAGGGAACTTTTCGGATGTCAGCAAGTGTCACACATGTAGATAAAATCTAGTTATTACGCGAACCCTTCGGGGGCGCTGTCAACAAGATAATCAACCGTTCACTCTCTTTAATGAGGAAAAGCTTCGGAAAACTAATGATAGCTTACGTAAGCGGAATATAATTTTAGCGACTGTTAATTTCCCCAAACGTAATTTACTTCAGAATGCGGATGAAACACTTTTTATGTTACGATGTGAATGTAATTACATACACAAAATCGTATTATTTAATTACATTTATACGTACAACAGTATTTATATTTTATATCACAGCAGAAAGTATATACAGGATCATTCTGAAATAGACCGCACTATTTTAATAGGCGCAAAAAATTAAATCCGCAAAAACAGTTAGGGGTATTGACAAAAGTTTATTAGTAAAATGAATAAAAGCCTGCAAAATACTTGTTTTTTGAACAATCAACGCCCATGAATAAAAGAAACTATGAAGTTAAAAAAAAAAAAACGAAAGGTCATTCACGAAAGTGGTTTGTTAGAACTTTTCCGTGTTCCAGAAATATATCAAATTTAATAACTTGGAATTATAAGCTACACCAACTGATCTCTTATTTTAAATTATTGGCGATCTCGTATCACTTCCGGTTATACCGGAAATGCATACCAACTTTGTTATTTTAAATGGAATGTTATATTTTTTCACCGTTTTTCAGGTTCTGCTCACAATTCTACACCAAAACTTATAAGGAAGGGTACCCTATAATAAAATCTAGCCGTTTTGGAGTTTTTTTGTTGTTCTAAATAAATTTTACCAATTGCAGTGGTATATTGAAAATTCTGTATATCCGGAAGTACTGCACTTGAAATGTTCATTTCACTAGCATTTTGCTAGTTGATACCACGGGCAATGGAATGGTGATGTTAAACTTACCAGGAAGTATACAGGGCCGCTCAAAATTAGCGACAACTTCCAACAATTTCAAATCAGTAAGTCATTTTTTTTAAATGGAACCCCCTGTATATTACTGCATTTTTAAATGCGCTTAGTAATTCTACATCGATTTTTGAGTTATAAGCAGTTTTCTAAATAATTCCCCTAAAAATGTTTAGTGATCTTAGACAGCCTTGGATTATAATTATATTTTACATACATTCTCTATGTATGTAAAATTAATTTAAAATATCGTTATTTGTGTAATTATTTACTACACCAGCTATTATGCATTTAAACTAATGTCAAACAAAAGACAAGTGCCAAAGTAGACAATCATAATACTTAATTATAATGACATCCAAAGCTGTCTAAGATCACTAAACAAGGCATAAACGGCATTCTAAGGGGAATTATTTTGAAATCTGCTTATAACTTAAAAACTATTAGAAAAAATGGGTTGTGTGCCTTATAACAATCGATGTAGAATTACTAAGCGCATTTAAAAATGCAATAATATATAGGGGGTTCCATTAAAAAAAATTGACTTTTACTGATTTGAAGTTGTTGGAAGTTGTCGCTAATTTTGAACGGCCCTGTATACTTCCTGGTAACTTTAACATCACCATTCCGTTGCCCATGGTATCAACTAGCAAAATGCCAAAAATGAAGATTTCAAGTGCAGTACTTCCGGAAATACACAATTTTCATTATACCACTGCTATTGGTAAAACTTATTTGGAACAACAAGAAACTCCAAAACGACTAGATTTTAGTATAGGGTACCCTTATAAGTTTTGATGTAGAATTGTGAGTAGAATCTGAAAACCGATGAAAAAATATAACATTCCATTTAAAATAACAAAGTTGGTATGCACTTCCGGTACAACCGGAAGTGATACGAGAGCGCCAATATATTAGAATAAGAGATCAGTTGGTGTAGCTTATAATTCCAAGTTATTAGATTTGATATATTTCTGGAACACGAAAAAGTTCTAACGAACCACTTTCGTGAATGACCCTGTATATGGAATTAGTGTAGATCTATTGCAGAAAATTATCAGGTCAATTTTAGAACCGCTGCCGCTGGTTGGCTTAATAAACATGTGTGGAATATTTCCGGATGAGCTTAAGATTGCAAGAGTTGTTCCAAGAGTGGAAATATTAAGTGTGAGCTAAATTATAGGCCCATTTCGATCATGCCTAAAATATCCAAGATATTTGAAGCCGCAATAAAGAAAAGATTGATTTGAAACACGAGCTCGACTTGCAAAAGATTGTTGAAATTCAGTCACGGAATCTTCTCAAGCAGTTAGCATGGCTACTGTGATGGGAAGTCCACAATAACAGCAGCTGAGACAACCGCAACACATAGAAATCGTACTCAGTGATCTAAACAAAGTTTTTGACTCTGTTCCACATGAGATATTACTAAAAAAACTGCATTATTATGGGATCCGTGTCATAAGCTGCAATCTTTTAGAATCATCAACTCATCAATGTTGGGCCCGTTAATGTTCATAGTGTCATCAACATCAACGATTTGCCGGTAAGTGTTCCTCAACTTAAAGCGTGTTTGTACGCCGATGATGCATCATTCGTGGTAGAGAAATTCCATGCTGAAAGTACAAAGAAGAATATAAAATTATGGTGCAATGCTAATGAGCTAAAATTGAATGAGGGTAAAAGACATATACTTACCATTCCTAGCAAAACTGATTCATCTGCAAAATTTTTGGGTTTGAAATTTAGCACGAGCCTTAAATGGATAGACCACATATCGGCGATAAGTGGAAGACTTTGCTCAGCAATCTGAAACTGAAACGGAAAAGGTGTTATTACTTCAAAAACGAGCAGTGCGGACCTTGTGCGGACTGGGTTATAGAGACAGTGTTTAAGTGCGACAAGATACTTACCGTCCTAAATATATACATTCTATCTTGTATATGCATGTGCACAAAATACACTTTAAAGTAAATTCACAGGTTCATAACTGTGGTACGAGAAATAGAAATGCACTGATTACTATCCATAGACTAATTCAGACACAGCAATCGGTGGACTTTTGGGGATCTAAACTCTACAACAAACTTCCTGAGCGACTCAAGAATCTTGGCACGAAGAGTTTTGGTAGAAAAATTAAGAATATTTTATTAGATAATCCCTTTTACAGCATCAGTGGGTACATGTTGCATGAAGTTGACTTTTAGGCTTCAATTTGAAGTTACTACGACTCATTTTGGATTGTATTGAAAATTTTATGTATTTCTTATACAGTGTGTCCACGGATTTGGTGCACAAGGGGAAAACTTTTTTATTCTTCATTTTATGTAAAAAAGTAGCAATGGAGCCATTAAAAATATTTTTGGTAGTAGGTTGTCCTCTTATACTACAAAGCGACAACGACCGTGAGTTTACGGCTGCTGTCATACAAGAATTAACAAGCCTGTGGCCAACGTGCAAAATTGTAAATGGTAGGCCTAGACATCCAGCTAGTGAAGGATCTGTTGAGCGATCAAATCAAAACGTTGAAGCTATGTTATGTGCTTGGCTAATTGACAATGACACAAAAAATTGGGCTATAAGTTGTTACTTTGTTCAATTCCAAAAAAATTCCTCTTTTCATCGAACCATTACAAAGGTTTATTTGGAACAGAACCAAAAACAGGACTCCAATCTAGTCATATTTAAAAAGAGTTGCTTGAAAAACTTGTCACTGAAGAGGACTTGGATCTACTTCTTAATCAGCAGGACCGTGACATTATTTTAACACCAGAAGACTTAGAGGACAACAACGACGCTTCAACTTCAAAAGATCTACCAGCATTTGAATTCATTGATTACAATGCTTCAACTTCAAATAATGTATCAATAGTTGAATCGACCAACAATAACACTTCAATATCACACGATCTACCGGCAGCTGATTTACTCACCAAAAAGGCTTTAAATTAAAGGATCTACCTGATATTGAATCAATTTCTTTATCGACAACAAGACATCTCGGACCAGTTAACAAATCTACTTCAGCAGTTAAAACATCTGTGGTGTTACTTGCATCAGAAGAGGAAGCAGCTGTCAGCGACAGTAAAGCATGTTGTGATGTTTGTGGAATGGAATATATTGGAGCCCATTCATGTGACATTTGTAAAAATCCGGTGCACGCAATATGTAGGAATACAGGAGAAGAAGGATATGGATCGAAAATGCTATTTATGCTATGCTATGCTATTTATGCCAAAAAGAAGAGAGCATTAAAGATCAAAGGGAAAATGCTGCAAAACACCTACAAAGATCAGCTGAAAAATGAAAAAAGTTTCTTTGAAGAAATTTAAAGACATGTTAGTGGATTCCACAGTTTTGGTTGATGTACCTAAGGTAGATAGAGGCCCATTAGATGGAAATAACATTGTGAGGATCGTATTAGATATAAAAAATAATTTATACCAAATTGTTACCTCAGTTGGAATTATAAATTGGCTACCTAGAAACGCTCTTCAAATAGCTACTACAACACTTACCGAAACAGTTCCACAAACTAACGTAAGTCTGCGTGAGATTGCAGGAAAATTATCCTTATTTGGAGCTCAAAGATTTAAGAAGTGTTCCTGTGAAGAATCCAAACTACAATGTAAAACAAAAAGATGTGTCTGTAAAAAATAACGTACTTTGTAACTCGAGATGCCACAAATCAACAACGTGTTTTAATAAAAATGAATGAACATAATTAATTATTATTATTAATTAATTACATTCACTTAATATGTTTAAAATTTAACCAAAAATATCCTTTTTGTTTTTAAAAATATCAGTTTAAATACTATTTCTTTGTTAATTAGTTTCGAATAACTAATTTGTGTTTCAATGACTATTCTTGTATTACCTATTCTACATTTAATAATGCATGGTTTACTAAATAAATACTTTTAATATCTAAACAATATTATTTCATGTTTTCACTAAAACAGTTAAGGGATTTGATCAAATCACTTGCTTTCTTTAGGGAAATCATCCCACAGAGTTGTAATTTTAACATCATCCGTGAAGTGATCATCTACCTTAGGGATTTGATCAAATCTCCGTTTTTATCATCTCCCTGCGACAAACACATAGTACATACTTTTAATATGGCCAGCCAAATTTTTAGTGTGTTTCACTTTTCATGAGGATAGCAATCAATATGAATTTTTTTATCAGTTGTGTAGGCAATGCATCTTTTTGTATGAACTGAGTTTTCATAAAGTTAAAATCTAGCCAACTATAATTAAAATAAAAAGTAGCATTTCAAGTAATGTCATATTAGCGATTAAGCTAGAGCAAAAAAGTATTAAGAAAAGTTGTTACAAATCACTCGGAAAACCCAAATACCAAATTTGGCTGATAAATTTTCATTTTTAATTCTTCAACATTTTTTGTTATAGCAATATTAAGAGTGTCATGAAACAAGAAAACAATTCGCAAATTTTATTCAACATTAAAAAACAACAAAATTTAACAACAATGTAACAAACAGTATTTCAAATAGGATGTTCTTCTACTAAGTCACCTTGAAGGCAATTTTCCAATTGTATTTCGTAATTAAGAACAACTTGTCGTAATACTTGTGGAGAAATGACGAGTCTGCGCTTCATACAATTTGGGGATTTGTTTTCTTGTTTCATGACTTAATATACCTAACAAAAATTGTTGAAATATTAAAAAATGATAATTTACCTATTAATAATACCTAACAAAAATTGTTGAAATATTAAAAAATGATAATTTACCAGCGAAATGGGCGAATTGGTATTTGGGGTTTCTGAGTGATTTGTAACAACTGGTCTTAATACTTTTTTGCTGTATCTTAATCGCTAATATGATATTACTTGAAACGCTAGTTTTTATTTTAATTATAGTTGGATAGATTTTGACTTTATAAAAGCTCTGTTCATACAAAAATATGCAATGTCGTGGCATACATAACTGATAAAAAAATTATAAAATTGAACCATACTGTTAGTGCATTGTATGTAGTATGTATGTATGTAATACAATTACACTGATAAATTTGGGACCTTAAAGTGTAAATTTTCTAAAAACTATTATCTTTTAAAACGCGTAACCTTTTGCTCAAATGTGTTATGCAGAAATATATTTTAAATCTAAAGTTATTTAATAATTAAAATATAAAACAATTTTCAATGTTCTTTTAATAATCCTCTAATAATTTGTCAAAAAACAAGTTTAATTTTAACAGCAATACGCTAAGACATTAATATAGGGCATTTACTAGTTGATTTATAGGCGTTGATAAGCGTATTACTCATTTTATTACGTTAATTGACTGAAATTTCAATAAACTAATGAGGTCAGAAAATTTACGGAATAAATTTGACACTTTGAAGTTCGAGTATAAATTGAAAATTGCAGCAGGTGTAAGAGTGCATTGGCAGACGCAATAAACTTCTAACTAAATTGATGGAGTTGTTAAAGAAAACAATCCTTAAAGTGAAAAATCTACACTTCAGACGAGGATCGTCCTCCTTCAGATTAATAAACTTGCGAAAACTGTCAAAAGAAAAATTAAGAAAGTTTCGAGTGGTTCCCTTTAAAAGTTACCTGGCTCCGAATGAAGATGTATACTTCAAGACGCGACGTTGGCTTTTTAATTACGCTTATTTCACGAACCAGTGTACTTTATGACATGCCGTCATAAATACCTTATGTAAATCGTTATAATTTGTTGTAATAACTGCTAAAAATGAGGTTTTGTGCTGAATTGTATAAATAATGATAAAGAAATTTTCATAGCAATTCTTAAAAAAATATTTTAGTATTATTAGCTAGCAAAATAACAAAAGAATAGAGATTCTTATGATCTTATATTTTACTGACAACATTCTGAATTTACCGCTTAATTTTAATATTAATTTTGTAAGGAGAATGGAGTGAACATATTATTGGTTATAAAATGGTAAATACGTATTTAAACTAAGAGGACACAAAGAGAAACTAGCATGTAGAAAATTATAAGATATTCTTAATGGAACGGTGCAACAAAATTGGAGACTTAATATACCTTAATATACCTTGATATGAGAGGGTTTAATACATCGAACTAGTTGATGAAACAAATCTAAAGCAAATATGTGTTCAGTAATTTCCTAAGTAAATTCATTTGACATAAAAAATATGTATTACATGATAAATACATTGATAAACCATCTATGCATTAATATAATTACGTATCGTAATATTTTTTTTAAATAATATTTGTTCACTTTTATTGTCTGAACGCTCAACAATACAAAGATAAGTATTTTCCGTGGGTGGTCTGTTCGATAGTCCGATATTATTGATTTGTGAAACCTACCGTATTGTATTTGCACAGTAGCATTATTTTCGAGATAAAATACACGATTCTGGTGCTTTTTCAAATTATTTGTTAGAAAAGAAATAAACATTTGAATTTAGATGTTTAACTATTATACGAACAAGAAAACGGACAATCTGGACAATCTGTACAACTGCAACTCATTTGTTAATGCCATTTTCAATCTCATAGATATTTCCAATTTTGAGAAATATTCTGGTCCAGGATGTAGGAAATGTATGGATTGCAAGAAAAGCATTCCTTTCTAATTGAACAATAAATCGTTTTACTATAATAAAACGATTTTATATTTTACGATTTAAACGAAATATTATTATATATAAGTATATTCCCTATTTTACAGAATTATTATTCTAACGTTTTATATTTCAGGTTATTAACATATAAATGTATTGTGTAATATTTTAGATTTAATATGAAATGTGTTAAAATATTGATTAAATTCAAGCCTTTATTACTTACAGCCAGGATTTAAATCATCGTCACATCGTTGATCATAAAATACTAAATTAAGCGTGACGAATCGGATTTTACGTCCAACTCACCATGAACATTACAACAATTTATAACAAATACGCATAGTTATGAAACTTTTAAAGCGACGGAAACAATGATTTCTATAGACCCCAATAATTCGAAGTGGATATAGCAATAATATCTATGGACGCCAATTGTTCCCAAAACCAGTTATATGATCCTTTTGTTCGGAAAACGCCATTCAAAGATCCTCTGTGTGCAGTAGTGATACCTTTTGCGATTGCCAGTGAACGTTCTGCATGACCGAATCTAATGAAACAATCGATGTTTGATGTTAATGTCACTGCTGAAAGATCTAAAACTATTACCATATGCTCCTGAAAGGAATTCCACGTCCGATTATCGCGCAATTAAGGCATGCGAGTTAACTCTGTGGCAGCCATTTGAATTATTCAGTATAAAGAAAAATCGATTTTCGCTATATGTATAGTTGAATGTATTGCAAACAAATTTCTCGAAGAAGACAAATAGATATACATGTGAATAATAATAAGTAAAAAAGAAATGCAATAATTATAATAATAATAATAAGTTCAATCATTTTAACCACCAGATTTTGTTCCAGTAACTTAAAACTATTGAAGCTAATATACGAGTATACAGTGAGGACAAAAAGTAAGGAATATTTAAAATAAAAACGAACTCAACCGGTTTCTTAAAAAACGCTGAAACAGGTCGATTTTTGATTTCAAAAATACACATTAATATGTGCGATTCATCTTCCGACTTTCATTTGTTTTGTAGTTATGACGTCATTACAAAAAAAAAATAAATGACAACATAGATTTTTTGTGGAATCCGGTAGTGATTTTTCTACCCTTTATGACCGTGCAAAAAAATCACAAGGTTGCATAAAAAAATTCTGAGAAAAATCGATCTGAAAATGTAATGTTGATATAATGCTACTTATAACTTATAAAACATGATAAGCGAAAAATTCTAAACTGAAAAGTGAAAATAAACCAAATAAAATTAGCAGTATTAAATTAAATGTTCAAAATGCCATCCATTGACTTCTGGGCAGTAAGCTAGTCTATTTAGAAATTCACCCAAGACGTTATTAATAACAATTTGTTCTATTTTACTAATTTCTGCTTGAACACGCTGCTTCAATACTTCTAAATTTTCTGGTTTTGTTTTGTAAACTTTTGACTTTAAGTAACCTCATAAATAATAATAATAATAATGTCAAGAGAATTAAAGATTGACAGAATGCTTTTATGAAACAGTTTGCTAGATTTAACATTTTTATCATGGTATCTTGATTATTCAGTACGCTACAAAGGTTGTAAGATAACAACGAAAGGTAGGTACTTCAAAAAGCAATTATTTGTTAATTGTAAGTCGGTCGTGGCCGCAACCCAAAGACCATACTATGTAATTGGGCTCGACCTGTTGAGGTGGCGGAACAGAAAGGGTTAAATAAAATAAAATAAAAAATATCAACATTAAATTTTCAGATCGATTTTTCTTAGAATTTTTTTGGTGGAACCTTGTGATTTTTTTGCACGGTCATAAAGGGTAGAAAAATCACTATCGGATTCCACAAAAAAAAATCTATGTTGTCATTTTTTTTTTTGTGATGACGTCATAACTACAAAACAAATGAAAGTCGGAAGATGAATCGCACATATTAATGTGTATTTTTGAAATCAAAAATCGACCTGTTTCAGCGTTTTTTTAAAAAACCGGTTGAGTTCGTTTTTATTTTAAATATTCCTTACTTTTTGTCCGCACTGTATAATAGTAGTTAACGTGTGCGTGAAGGTCATTATGAAATGAGTATGCGAATTTCATCACGAGCCGTTAGGCGAGTGCTGATAGCATACGATTTTTTAATGACACTTTACTCATGTGTTGCATATAATATTTTATCTACAACCCTAAATATGAAGAAACATATTACCGATATTATTTAAGTATTAATGTAGCCTGCAATATCATGTTGTCTGTCCCTATAGTTTTTAACGCAACGGTGTCAACATTTTGCCGTGTTTGATTGGCGTCAAATAATTGACTTTACCGCACTTGCGTTATAATGAATCCAATTATATCACGTGTGTTATAATTAATTACTTTACAGACTGTTTGGGAGTGCGTAAAAGCCTATTTATGCACCGGTTTTAGATAAACTAACATATATTTGTAATTTAGGAATAGATAACTTTCTTGAATTATATTCTTATTATTAATTAAAAAATTTTAATTATTGTGTAAATTTCGGCGAAGATTTGAATCAAACACTGTATCGTCCTTTTGCAACTATTGTGTAAGTTAAAAGTATTGAACTCTAACCTGTGTAGTAGAAATACATACATTAAAAATGTACGTTTTATGTTTATATTATATGAAAAATTATTACAAATAAAATAAAATAAAATGAAATCCACAACTGCGAATACGTTGATTATAAATGTAAGTACTTTCATTTATATAAAGCTTTCATGCCTTAGTCATTTTAAGTTGTCAATGCGTTCAAGTAATGAAATTTATTTACTCTCGTTTCGCGTTATTTCAAGTTTCATTATCTTCATAATGCGATTTGTAAAGCTCAGGAACAATTTTTTACTCGTCGTATTGTAACTATGCGAGTTATTCTCAAGAAAGACCGTTGCCTTGAAAGGAAAGCATAGTAAAATGCAAACTCAGTTAATGCCATTCTGTTTTCCTTTATAATGCTATTATAACAAGATGGAAAAACCGTAATACTTTAAGAGCAGGAACGGCAACCCGGCGCGTCCTACCTGTACACTGTTTGAAGAGTAAGCTCGGTTGCCAAGCAACACTCTGTACCGGTCTCCGGAAAAGGATGCGTCATTATCCTGGCACATGGGAGACAGTGCACATTCGATCCTAGATATATGGACCTAATTTTCGCTAGAATTAAGACTCTCGTATAGTAATTAGTGTGTTCCGTTGCATGGGTTGGTAGTTTACGGTTTAATTTTCAGCGAAGTTAATGTGTTTCTACACAAAATGAATGAAGGTATATCAAGCCACATATTTTTTAATTTACGATTGCAATTTGTAAATTAATTTTTAAATTGAATTTGGTGTATATTTTAAAAATATTTATTACTAAATATTGAAATTTTTTATCAAATACATATTAATGATGTTTTATTTGGTTGAACTTTATGGTAAATCTTAATGCTTCTGTAATAAAATTATCCAGTTATTAATTATTTTTTATTTGACATTTCGGCAATGAAAATTTCCTTATAAAATGCCCTATAAAATTAAATTGCACTTGTAACATCCTTTTTAAATTTTTTGTTGTGTCATTTTTGTATTTTCAGTTAATGTCAGTTTTATCATCAATTCTGTTCTTTCTTAATATAATTCATTTCTAAAACTAAACATGCAACAGCATTGCAACATTTTTGCTATATTAAAATTAAAATGACATCTGTTATTATCTTTATGTATTTTAAAGCTGTTATATTCCCATAATATTTACGACCTTTAATTCTTTCATTTAAATGTTGTTCACTTTTTCCAATATAAACTTTTCAGAATTATTACATTTTAATAAAGAAAAATTAAAAAGTAAGTATATAGTTTTTATATAATTATACTTAACTTTTACCCAGAGCAAGCAACGAGTAAAAAAACACGAAAACAATAAATATAAATAAATACATTTTATTACATTTTCGTGTTTTGTTGTTGGTTTTACTGATTGCTTGCTCAGGAGAAAAAGATAAGTATAATTTCAAGCAATTCATTCAAATATAGCATTTTAAAAATACAGTTTATACCAGCGATTATCAACCTATGATTCACGATCTCCTAGGAGTTTATGGTAGTATCTTAAGGCGTTTGTAAGAATTTATTTTTAAAAAGAAATATTTATGTTATGGTTTTGAAAATAATTTTTCAGAACTAAAATATAGATAGTAAGACAAATCACTTTTGTTTGTAATATTGAGCTTAAAGTGGTTGTTTTTAATGCTAATTTTTTCATAAGACTTTTCCCTTTTCAATACTCTTTGTTCCGGGTATAAAATCATAAATATAATTTGATATAAAAAAAGTCAAATCGAATCCTTTGGGTTTGCCGTATTTTTCAAATATAAATATGAGCCCTCCGCCTTTTTAGAATTTAGAATTTAAATTTGCACACATACAATTTATTTAGTGCCAAATTCTTCTTCTTGGTTCTATGGTAGTAAAAAAAAACCTTTTTTTGGTATACTTTTACATAAAATTCAACATAAACTGCAATTCATATTTCTTTCCCCGCTTCCTCCAGTCCCTTCTTCAGCCTTTTCAAAATGTCAATGCCTTCCCCTGCTTCTCCCAAACACTTCCTCCATCACACTTCCAATCCCTTGTCCTCCTGCCGATCCAGTCGGTTGTAGTTCCTCCACCAAAGCTCCCATTCATCTTTGCTTAATCCACAGAACCTAGATTTTCTAAAATCCTCCCCATCCAATATTTATTTGTTTTCGTTCCCACATCTGAACGTCGTTAAAATCCTTCCATTTGGTCCACTTCTTTTCCCCCCAAATACTCAGGAACCCTCCTGTAAGTGCATATATCTTTATACTTTTTGTTATACCTCCCTTTTGAGATTCTTTCTTACCTTCCCTGCCCTTCCGCTTGTCATTTCTCTGTCATTTTAACCACGAGGTCTCCTCCCTCTGATGCCACTCTTTCCACCGCCATAGTTGACCATAAATTAATCCTGGAGATTACAAACACCACCATATAGTTTAAGGTTTTCGCTTCGCCGCGAATCCTTCAAGCCATGGGTAAATAATTTCTGGATCCTACTAGCCATTTGTAATAAATATAATTTAAATTTTCATTATGTTTTCGATATTTTGATCCAATTTATAATCTTGGGGTAGCTCTTTAAACGCACCATAAAGAATATCAAAAAAGCGTAATTAGTGCAAACCCTCTACTGAACAGAACTAGCCAAAGATTTTTTATATCAGAATAGTTTGATTAGACTCATAGAACAATTACAGCAGACGTCCCTGACATTATTCAGGTTACTGGCGGTTTTTCTCCTACAGACGCAATTCTACGTAAAGTCAATCTCGTTTCTTCAGCGACCGATGCGGTAGATCCACATCGACTAGACAGAAAAAGATAATTTTTTATAAACGATGTAAGTTACTTAATCCTTTACGTGTTATTTACTGTATTCAGTGTTTTTATAAACATATGCATAAAAATATACACTGTTCGAGGGTGGTACGTCATATATAGATATAAAAATGTAGGAAATATCTATACCTCATCTTCGCTTTATTATTTCTATTATTTCTTATTTCAACACACGAAATCATTTTCCTCGACACATCTAACTGAAGTCAAAGGGCAAGTGTATGTAAAACTGTCAAAGGGAGAATTTTGTTCCGGCATATTTTATACTCTGAGTTTTATATTTTGTCAATTTAGTTTAAGGACGATTTTATACTTTCAAACGATTCGGTTTATAGGAATTTCCTCATTATATTTTTGTAAATATTTTTGAATTTACTCATTTAATTTTACGTTAAGCCATGTACCGGGTGTAGAATGGATTTTCGTACATAGGGATTTTACATGCAAAACTAATAATTTGCGAAGATTCCCTCCCCTAATTATTTTATAGGAAAATGTTAAACACAAAAGTTGTAGACAAAAAAAAATGTATCTAAATTCTTCGTTATTTATTTTCACACCGTTTGGTCCTGCTAGACTTGAAGAAAAAATATTAGGAATGAGCCGATAAATAGTACTAGCCATGAATCCTGACAGCAGTAATGTTCCGTTTTGACAAACAAAATAAGATTGCTGATTCTTAACTCCACTTTATTAAATGGTACTACTCTGGATTGTCTTTTAGGGACATACTTTTGCTGCATTCTACCTGGAGCGACCAATTCTAAATTTGAACACCCTGAATAGAATTGTTAGGCACTTTGAAACCAACGTCACCGTTAATAAGAAATGTAAGTGCCAGAATGTAACAACTGGTGCAAGTAGAGAGATGGTAGATGCCGTTCTCTTAAGCGTTGCAGAGAACAAAAATATCTCCTTAAGACAAATAGGTAATAATTTGGGGATTCATTTTACTACTGCTCAGAAAATTTTAAACAGTCAGGATCCGCGATTTCGGTCTAATAAATACGAAAAGCACCAAAAAATATTCGAGAAGGATAAAGAAAATAGAATGCAGTTTTGTGAAATAATGATGGAGATGGCAAATGACGACCGAAACTTTTTATCTAGGATTTTATTCAGCGATGAGTGTCGATTTCAGTTAACTGGTGAACCAATTCAACAAAATTATCGCTACTGGAGTACACAAAATGAACATTTAACGTTGCAGACTCATACGCAATACCGGGGTAGTGTCAATGTTTGGGCTGGCATACTAGGTCCACACATAATTGGACCGTTCTTTATTCCACACCGCTTAACTGGTGCTGCGTAATTTTTTGCAAGAAGAAGTCGGGCCAGCTATCGACGAATTGGGAATTAATTACGAATTTTGGTATCAACATGATGGATGTCCGGCACAATACCAGCGCGATGTTGTAGACTACTTAAATCATGCATTCCCAAATCGCTGGATATGTCGAAGTGGATAAATTAATTGGCCTTCAAGATCTCCAGATCTTTCGCCAAAAGATTTTTTTCTGCGGGGAATATTGCATATTAAAACCTATGCTTAAAACAGATTTAAACGCCTCAACTAAAATTGTCAAATGAATGAATTTTGTTACTTTGGTTGTCACACGTCACGGCTGTTGCTATTTTGTATCATTTCTTCAATTTTTTTTCCTTTAATTGTGCAGTCCCGGAGGGTGTTAATCAGCAAAGAAGAAAAAAATTGGGACCTATTTTTAATCCTCGAATTTTTGTATTTAAGGTTTTGTGGTAAAATAATTATAAATATTTTTGCATGTAAAATCACTATGTACGAAAATCCATTCTACACCCGGTATATACAGTATTATATTAATTATATTATACATTAAGTTACATATTATGTTTTATTTCGTATTTAAAATTATATGTATCAAAACTTACCAAATATAATACCAAATATGGTATTTAATTAGAAGATCTTAGACATAATAATTAATATACAGAATATTCTAAGTAGTAATTTGTTGGATTTCGATACTCAAGTTGTAAGCTTAGTATTCAATCGAGTATGTTAATCTTGTTAATAATCAGGTATTTAGAACTTCGTGCTGTATCCCCTCGGAGAAATTTCGTGATTAACATAATATAGAATTCACAACATGACTTAAGAATAATTATAAGATATTCACAATAATTTTTAATATGTCAGTTTGACCGTTTTCCGCGATTTAACACCTTCGATGATTGAATGTAAGAAGAATTATGAATAATTTTTTTTATGGCTAACCTTGGACGAACATATTGCCGTGATATTTAATTAATTAATTAAATAAATTAATTAAAAATTCAAACATTTAATTCCTTTACCTTTAATTCCTTGTTATACTTTGAAATAAGATTGTGTGAAGTTTTTAAATAAAATCAATGAAATCCTTCCTTCCTTGGCTTCTTCTTCTTCTTGCTTCCTCCTGGACTGGTGAGCCATCAACGACTGACTGTTTAATTGAGCTGCACCTCCTTTTATAGGTAACAACCCTTCCAAAGACTTAAAGTTTGCACACTCCAAGTGATTAAATAATTAACTATCCATTTCATAGCTAAATGTAGCCCTTAATACTATAGAGTGTGTAGACATAACTTATGCCACCAACCATACATGATAATATTTCTGGTTGCAGATTGACATAACATCCGAAGCAATTCCTCCAAGTAAACTACCTTGAGTTTATTTAATTGATTGATGAGCTTCAATTAAATCCTTACAATAATTATAAATTACTAATGCTACTGACTTACTATATAGTCGTTAATTAACAATATAATGTAATAAAATTAATCCTAAGTATATGTGTTTTTGTTCACTTAGAACTAAAATAATTAGAATTATTTTTATTTTTATTAATAAATTAATGTAATTTATTCTATTGGGGCGGGGAAATAACACAGCAATATGTCATAGCCGGGTTCACCAATTTCAATTAAATTTATACACAGACACAGTAAAGAAAAATATTAAGTTAAGTTTTACTTAAACGTTAAGAACGTTTTACACGGTGTATAATATTATACGACTAATTTGATGCAGAATTTATAAACCGTGTGAATTGAGCTTTCAACGTATAAAAGAATAATAAATTTAAAATTGTTTTCATTTTGTGCGCATTGAATATGCTCATCCAAACTTAACCTAAGCTATATGCAGCAAATTGTTTTTTTATTGATTTTTCGACTTAATTTATAAATGATTTGGCCGGCTTTATCACGCACTCCTAAAATATGAAAATCGATACCTATTGTTATTTTATTCACCTTTATTGAAGGGAAACAATGCCGGGGCAACGTGGTAAATGTAATATGATATCGAAGTATCGCGTTTCACGAATGAATTATCTTTTTTTTTTTCGTAGGACAATGTTTCCGAACTAGCAGGAAATTGAAATATCTTTCGACTCCATGAAGTTTGAAATACGCCTTTCAGAACTAACCGCGCTTTCGTACTCAAATTCGATTCGTGTTATTAACTTGATGCGATTTATCAAACGCCAAATATAAATGGAAAATATAATAATGTTCACTTATCATTTAATTCAATTTCGAAATCATCTTTGTAAATGATTTCTATTATTCAAAATACTTGACGTTTGAAGTTTCTTTAATAAATTTCAATTTGTAAATTTAGTTATTTCGTCTTTTAACGTTATTTTATTGTTGAGTATAGCTCTGATTTATTTGAATATTATACTGAACAATATAAACAAGTAATAAATAATTTTGTGTAATATTGTGTGCATCAATTTGAACATATGAAATTTATATTGAGAATTTTTAAATCTTCGTATTGTACGTTTGAATATTTATTGTATGATTTATTTTAGATGTGCTAGGAAATCAGGTGTGTTATTTAAAAGAAACAATATTTATTTCTTAATAAGGGCGATACTTTTCACCAAGCGAGTTTTCTTAATTTCTAATCGATAACGACTCTTTTTTCATGTATGAAAAAAGCCATTAGTTTTTATGGGATTTAAAAAAAAAATCCGTTTACTAAATAGATGAATGACGATGTAGCGACAAGAGATTTAGTTACATTAATAATCAGTATACTTAATATGAAGTTATACCAATAGACAGAATGAGAATGAGTTAAAAAAATTACAAGAAGAATAAGCGCGAAGGCTTAAATATAAACCAACAAAAAACACCATATATGATAATGGAAAATAATCAACGAGATTTATATTTATTTTTGCCCGATTGAGCTCTATTTGATTGTTTCCTACGTCTGTTTCCAAGACAGTACGTAGTGTTTACTAGTTGCGAACGATAAACTCGACGGTAAGTATTTGGCGTTCTAGAACGGTAAGTAATTTTATTCAAAATTAATCAATTATTACAATAATTAAGTAACAATTAGGCATTTATAACTTGTTTTTGGACGTAAATGTTGAAGGTACAATTATTACAACCGCCAATTGTCAAAGGAAGCTTATTTTGGAAAACAGACGTTGTGGATGACCTTCCTTGCCGCTGTAATTAAGCAACATCAGTGGACTTGTCCTAACATCAACATTGTCAGAATTTTCATCCATCATGTTTTTCTTGTCTTGCTGATTACAGGTTGAGGTCGATAGTTTTGAAAATTCTTCATTTTTGTCACCATGAAGAATTTGTTTGCCTTTTTAGTCCAAGCAGGTCTTCACCTGCATTAGCTAACAATGTAGCAGAACTTCGCCGAAACGAGTGCCCCATGTAACTAGCAGGATTTTTCAATTTCAAATTTTCAGCGATTTTACTTGGCCAAGTTCCAATTGTACTTTTCCCAATTACTTGATTTGTACATTACCCAATACGATAATTTAAGAAGAAATGAGACGATGTTGCATTTCTCGGACGAAGGTTTTTATATTTGTTATATACGAATATCCAAGTAGTGAACTTTTTCATTTGGTTCGTTAACAACAACGAACGATCGCTGAATATGTGTCTTCGTTTGAGGAACTTTTACAATGATGAAGCCGTCACGTTCCTCAATGTCTTCAATGGACATGGAAACTTACACAGATACCTATGTTTATCTCCCTATGAATCTGTATTAGATATTTAAATGCTCTTACTAAACTCAATCGCGCAAAAAACGTCGTAAGTAGCACGAACGGTAAGGGATACCGTTCTCAGACAATAATTGGAGTCGTCGCTTCGCTCCTCCTCCAAACAATACCGCTCTTAGAACGGTAAACATCCCTTACCGTTCTTGATACTTAATATACTATTTCGAAAGGGTCAAAGAAAATGGAAAAGTTTAGAGATAAAAGCAAGGTTTGCGAAAGGGAATCAAAAGTACGGAATGATGAGACCACTAATGAGTTTGTTTCAAGGAAAAATATATAGAACAGTGATTCAGGCTACAGTTGTATAGGTGAGACGTGTGATACGAAGATGAAAAAATTCAACGATGGCGGAGGAAAATGTTGAGGGCAATTTATGGAACAGTTAAGATGGAAAATGGATGGAGGAGAAGTAAGCTTGTTATCATGAACCCAAAATATCATCATATATAAATGCGCAAAGAATTTGGTGATTGAGACAAACAGAAAAATTGGAAAATGATAGAATGACAAAGATGGTACTCAACAGGAAGCCAATAGGAACGAGAAGAAAAGGATGGCCTCGAAGGAATGTTGGTGTTGTCAAAAATTCAATTCCGCTTCTGGTGAAACCGGAAGCGATGTCAACTTTCTTATTTTAAATGCACCCTCTTTATATTTTGAGGTTTTTGAAAAGATAACAGAGAGACGAATCCAACGGTACCGCATATGTTTAACTTTAATTTGAAAAGTAACAAGATCGGCAGCAATAACCTCTGCCATTTTCTTTATGTGTTCTTTAGTTAGCCGTAAGGCAATAAATATTTTTAATATTAAATAACAAGAAAAACCATTAACAGACATTTACTAACTAATCAGCTAAAAACAAATAATAAAAAATATAAAACTTTCGTTATTACAATAACTGTTCGAACTTCTGGCCAATTTTGCTTAAAAACAGCAACATATTACACATACTTTATTGTTGTATATCTTGTTACTTTTCAAATTAAAGTTGAACATATGCGGTATCGTTGGATTCGTCTCTGTGTTATCTTTCAAAAAACCTCAAAATATACAGAGTGTTTTAAAATAAGAAAGTTGACATTGAATTTTGAATTTGGACACCAACATTTTGTACTTAAAAATTAAAAATCGACGTGTTTCTCATAACGATAGCTCCAGCCGTTCAAAAGTTAGTAGGGGGGGGGGATACTTTTTGACCGCACTGTAAAAATTAAGCAAAAGATAGGTTTTAAGGAATCGCTGAGTAAACTGTGAATGAAATGTAAGTTTTAGCCAATAAATTTTAGTCAAACCATCACTGTTTCTTTCCCTAATTTCTTCTTCAACTTTTTCAGAACTTTTGGTCTTTTGATTCGAAAAGTCCTCTTCCAAGTCCACCTGCTTGCATTCCCTCCACCAGATTTATATATGTTTTAATATACCTCCCCTTCTGCGTTCGGAGGGACATTTCTTGCCCTTCCACCTCCCTCCATCACTCCCCACTCTGCTGTCCCCTCTTTTGCCTATTTTTCCGCCTACAGCGTTAATAAACCTGCCCTTTCCTACATTTATATTCTAAGCCTTTCTTTTTTTAATCTCCACTTTACAGTCTCCTCCAGCACCACAATTTAAAAAATATCTTTGACACAATTTAAAAAATTAAAAATTCAATATGCTGTAAGAATTTTAATTTCACATCCTATGCCTATGCCATAACTCCCTTGAGATACATTTATTATTAGTAACAAATAAATTATATCCAACTGAACTTATTTTGCATGTTTATATTTAAAGCTATATAAATATTCAATTTATTATCATTATCACCTTACGACAGGAAAAACTTTAAAATAATTAAAAAATGCTTTATTACCATATGGGCACTCGAAATTTTTAAATTTCTAGCTTCAGAATAAACGATACGAACAAAGGGCCGAGAAAGTTTCTGCGAAACAATTGAAATCCGTTTCATTGTTTGAATTGTAGTCGAGAATTTGCAAATTCATTTAAATTGAACGTCATGAGCGTGAAGCGAAAAATTGTAATAAAGGTAACAAGAGAGTGACCTATACAGGTGTTCACGGTAAAACGAAATAACCTTAATATCTAAGAATCTAATTTTTTTTCTTAAAATCGTTGAAATACGTAAACTTTAGATCGATAGGGAACAACTTTTGGCGAAGAATTGATCGCCATACCTTCAACCCCTTAGCCGCAGGGGTGCCAACCCTAAAATTCTTAAATTACACTAGGGGTTGAGTAATATCTCATTTAAAAGCATACGTAATTTGCAATTCAACGGTGTATCAATTTTTGAAATTCATTAGTTCGTTTTCGAGAAATTAGCTTTTCAAAATAACTAAGGTACAAAATAGAAACGGCAATTTAGTTAGTAAAACAGTCAAGATTTATTTGAGAAGTTCTTGGAAATGGCCTCCCCTTGCATACAATTATACACGCGTTGCTGAAACCCACGACGTCTTTAGAAAATTTACGAGATAGAATGTACAATTCTATCTCCTGCCTGCTGTGCAGTGACCCCTGAAATTTTTCAAAATGTTGTGGGTTTGAGCAACGTTTGTATAATTGTATGGAAAGTTGGAGGAGGCCATTTCCAACAACTTCTCAAAAAAATCTTGACAGTTTTCTAAATTGTCTTTTTTTTACCTTAGTTATCTTGAAAAGCTAATTTCACGGAAACGAATCTATGGATTTCAAAAATTGATACACTATTGAGATGCAAATTACGTAAGCTTTTAAATGAGGTATCACTCAACCCCTAGTGTAATTTAAGAATTTTAGGGTTGGCACCCCTGCGGCTAGAGGGTTGGAGATATAGAGATCATTTCTTTAAATAAAAACTAAAAAATAAAGTACCCTGAGCGTATAGCACTAACTTAAGGATAAGTGTACATGAAGGATGATACATAATAAGAGTAATGATAATATAATGTGATTCTACATGAGTATTTGAACTAAATGTGTTTAGTTAAAACTGAGGCAGATTTGAATGGAAAATGCCTTGTTCGAAATTTAACATAATATTGAATTATGTTTTAATTTAGTTCTACTTAATATTGTTCGTTATGGCAAATTTAAGGCGAAACTGTACATTTTATAAACTTTGATACGACAAAATGCGTCTATTTGCTTAGAATAATTATGTGACAGCACACGTAATTTAATGAATGCTAGGTTATACCCATTAAATTATAATAAGATTTCCCCACGCCAGGCACTCCAAAGACAGCTACAAAATATATTAGGACCCAAAATCAATTTGCTCTAAAACATGCTCCCTTTCATCTTTCTAATTATGTGAACGTTGTGTAAAATAGTATTATAGGAACGCCCGGTCTCTACAACTTACGAACTAACTATACTCTGATATAATTTACCGTCTGTATCGATGCTTCATAGTAAAAATTCATTATAATTACCAATAATTTATAGTACGGCAAAATTAATTATCTTGGATGTAGAACAAATTCAAATTTCGCACGAAACTCCTTGTACTGATTTTTATCACACGTAATTTTCCAAACGAAACTTTATGATTTTCCACAATAAAGTCTTGTTAAAATAGTATATTTGAAATTTGGCTAATTTATATACCGAATAATAATTATAATTTTGTGTTACATAATCTCCGTGATTGTGCGTCCGTATCGTATGTAATATTAGTATGTATGTACAATTAATATAGACGTAAAATACAATACAATACAAATTCTTGCTTTGACATAAACATTAAATGTATGTATGATGATACATCGGCGTTATTTTTTTCCCGTCTATTAGTTCACTCTAAAGTTTGTAAAACCGCAGATTGGAGTGTAGGAAACTTCGTGATAGATCGGACGGCGTTAAATAAAGATATTAAACGGTGACATTTTCGAAAGACATAATTACTCTCGAGATTGTTTGCTGAAGTCAGTCATGCAAATAATTCAAGGCGTTGATCAACTCCGCAACGAGTAAAGAAGCCATTATCACGTCCTGGATATTAATACTTAGGTACTCTCGAATCACAGCAATTATTAATATTTTTTGTCTTATTTTTTTCAATTTATTAATTTGTTTTGCATACATTTTATTGGTTATAGTGTATTAGTATATCATTATTAATTCGCAGTGGCATTAAGATGCGTTTATTTCATATTAGCTGATAGGCTGTTTGCATGTTTATTCGGCTTGTTATTATTGTTAGTACCTTAATTTAGTACCTTTGACTGCTCATTTAATTACGAAACAGAAAAAGTAGTTTGTGAAATCTATATGTATATTTGAGTCCTCTAGTTTCAAAACCCCCTAAATCCATTTTTAATGTTATATGAGTTAGATAGCATAACATGTTCCTTATAAAAATCTCTACTGATTTGTAAACTCTAATAATGTCAAACCCCCACCAAATTCCATTTAGAATTCACTGTTAAAATTTGCCTTAATTTCAAACTCCACCAAATCTATTGGAAATAATTTTCAAACGCCACTAAATCCACATCAGCCAATCAGAACGTGAATAAACAAAGCTACAACTCCAACCTTCGGTAATATAAATCCGGATCTATTAGTCTGAGTTCATTTCGTTCTTGTTACTTTTCAAATAATAAAAAGTTTTCTTTTGTTTTTTTTTCATTGTTACTCTTTCCCTTTTTTCAAACCTACTTTGTTCGAAATCAAAACACACGCAATCCACAATATTGACTTTCAAATTCCATTAAATTCAATAATTGGTTTCAAACCCCACTAAATCCATTTTTATTTTCAAAATTGTGACTTTCTTGTAAGTATATCGTTTGTCCGGTGTATCATTTTGGGATCAAATACTGTAAAGTAATTTTGGGAAAAAAATCATTAATTTGTTACCGCTACACGTTAGTTAAACAGTTTTTCTTAATTTTTGAAAAACTCACAAAAGTGGATTTAGGGGGTATTGATACCAGAGGATTCATTTCATTCTACAATCCATCACTAAAAGAAGTTGCAAACAAATTATTTCTGATATACAACATTAGATTTCAGACGATAGTTCTCACGCACTATTTGCATGGATATCTATGGTAAGGGTGTTTATTTTCCTCTGCAAGTAAGAAACACAAAGCATTGTTGTTTATCTGTGAATGGGTTTGCGTAACTGGGGAAAGCCACCACCGTAAGAAAAATTTTGAAAGAAGAATATTGCAAAGGGTTGAACCCCAGCCAAAAACTTCAACGTATTAGTGAAGCAAAAATAAAAAGATAGTACTTTTTTGGACCTTAAATCCTAGAGCTCTTCCAAGAATCATCTTTTAAATCCAAACTGGTTGGAGCCGACAAAAAGAGCTGGGGGGGGGGGTTGAAAACGTATGAAATAACTACGATCTACGATGAGATCGTAGACGTCTTTGAAAATCCATTTTGAATTTTCCATGAGAACATGGATGGAGTTGGCGAACATTGAGAAATGTGTCATCAGAATATTACCAAATGGAGAGACGCTGCAGTGGCAAGTGGATAACTTTTTAATTGTAAATAAAAAAAATGGTTTAGTAAAACAGTGAAATGAATAAAAAAAAAAAATAAAGAATTTATTCTTTGCAAAAACGCGCAACGCACGAACAAAAGGTGCACATAAATCTTCCGTATGCATATAAATGTTGAAAGAAATTTATGTAAGTTCATATTATTCTTGATAATCGCATTGCCTTGAAATGCTGTTGACATTTAATTAATAAAAAAATTAAAAATTTAGGAACGTTTACAAATTTTTAGGTATAGAGTCGAAAAGTTAAATTCTCTGTACACGTTCCTAAATGTTCTTATATCAATCTCACGGCAATACAATGGCAAAGCAATGCGATTATCAACAATAATATGAACTTACATAAATTTCTTTCAACATTTATATGCATACGGAAGATAATCACTGCATTTCAATATGATTTATAATCGTTTTAAGGCAAGCAAAAACTTTTATACAGTATAACTTTTTTACATAAAATGAAGAATAAAAAAGTTTTTCCAGTTGTGCACCAAATCCGTGGACACACTGTATAGAAAAGGTGAAAGAACATACATTAAAGAGAGAACAATGACAGCATATAAAACATTAGGTACACGAATAGTAACATATGCAGCAGAAACTGCAAACTTAACGCAGAAAGAAGAAGAACAACTGAAAATTTTTGAAAGGAAGATAGCAAGGATGATAATGGGTCCAAAGAAGGCGAATGAAAATGAAGCAAGACAGCTGATGAACAATGAGATCGATGCAGTTTTAGAAGGTGAAAACATAGTAAGATTATTTAAATCGCAACGAATTAGATGGTATGGTCACATATTTAGGAAAAACAGCAAATCACACTTACGAATACTAACGGAATGGAACCCAGTTGAAGGAAGACCAAAAGGAAGACCGAAAGCAAGGTGGAAGGAACAAGTGGAAAACGATATTAAGCTCATGATAATAAATGGTTGGAAAGCATTAATCAGTGATAGGAAAGAATGTAGGAAAGTGGTAAACCAAGCAAATCTGTAGAAAACATGATTAAATCGAAGATGTGGACCGATCCCCTATGAAAAATGTATCAACAGTGTTCGTTTATATGAACAGTTACAATTTCCGCGGAAATGTAAAGCTTGTATATAACATTTTTATTATAATGCCGATGACAGTCATTTATAAAATGTAGTCCATATGCAAGTTAATATTATAGCAATCTTTTTCATCCTGCATTAAGCCGGAGTACTTTTGTAGTTGAATTAAAATATTAATTTAAAACATCCCTAAAATGTACCATAACATGGCATAATATAGCAACGTGGATGGAACAAATAGTTTCTTGTAAAATCCCGATATAATTTAGTCCATAATAGCGTAGCGAGTGCTGCAGGTTAATAGGTTTAAGAGGCAGACTTAAGGGCGACGAAGGCTAATTTCGCATTAATATTAAACGGGAACGAGCAGGCGAGATGACAGGTGTGGAAATTTTCTTCATTTTGTTACAACGACTTGCCTCAATTTTATAATAAGATTCTTGATTCTTTGTGGCAGATGAAAACTTCTAATTCGTAGTCTTTTATTTTGATTTTCTTAGTGTCAAATTCTTGGTTGAATATGATTGAAATTATACTTATCTTTTATTCTTGAGCAATCAACCAATAAAACTCGAAATTGTAATAAAATATATTTATTACGACACACTATATTTAATAAAATAAAAATGTGTTTCGAAA
>JAFFZR010001748.1:0-31192 GCA_018397195.1 Lethrus apterus
ATTGTAATCAGCCGAAAAAACTATACATTTTTGATGTATTGACCAACACCGTAGCTTCTCTACTAACGAAGTTATCCCATGTGCGATGAACTGTATTAATATCGTCGTAGCTCTTTTGTTTTTCATTTCTGGGTTATAGTAGTATAAGAAGATTTTGTGCAAAATTTCATTTTCTACCGACTGCTACATAAATATACAGAATGTTCCATTAAAAAAAAATTTTTTTTTTTAATATCTCGAAAACGCAAAGTTCAATTGTTTTTAAAATTTTACCATCGTAATTGGAAGAAAAAATGCTACTACTTTGGTAATTAAAACCAACGTCGTATCTTTAGTAGTAAGAATGTTGGCAATAGTGCCGACTTCAATTTGAACACACTGTATAATTTTTTAATGTAAATTTCAAATATTGTTTAACTTCACAATATTTTATAGCATAGCGATACTAATGAACGTTCTTTCATAGAATAATTTATATAGGGCGATAAATCGAACCATCGGACATCAACAATACATAATACACATTCAACGCTATGCAATTACGTTGATTTTACTTAATTGATAACCGAGTTCTAACATCTCTTCGTATGATTAAGCACGAATAAATCTGTCGTCGTTCGTGCAGCGCATCATCATTTTATTGAAAGTTATGCTTTCATTTTGCGATATTGTCCGATAGAGCCCACCCGTCTGACATAATTTACTAAGAGGGATCGACGTCCGGAAGTCACCATCGTATTCCGTCAATTAAATCGTATAATTGCTCTTTAATGTGACACGAACAAAACGGGGATTTTAACATCGTCGATGATTTTTCTTTTTAATTAACAGTGAGTTTCGTGCACCCATAAATCCTTGTCGAAAGTTCTCCCAATTATAAATCGACGTAATTAGGAAAATAACACCGAATTATGCCATAAACGCACCCTTCGTAAAACAATCGGATATATACGACGGTGTTTTTGCACCTGTTTAAAAGACGAAAAAAAAATAAACACGTTACCTAGAACCCATTAGGCAATAATATCGTCGTAATTAATATTATCGAGTCGTAATCGAAGGGTTCGGTCTCGAAACGTTCGTGAAGCTAGCGATAGAACACTTCGGGGCAATAAAAAATTTATGGCGTTCTCGTTTAATTTACAAAGGAAAATTAACGTGCGCAATAGATAATTGCGTAATTAAGTTATAAAACGTTTAGACAAAAGGCCATTCGGACGTTTAACGTTCGTGTATAATCGAAGGAGTAAATTATGGGCGGGAGAGAGAAATGTTGGGGTTGTTAAGCTTCGGAAAAGGCTGCAATAAACATAAACGTTTGTCAGTGGGAACGATTTTATCCGGCGATGTATGGATACGTATGTCTTGTAGTCGTGAGAAATGTGTCTACTTGTAGATAAGGTTAAAATAAGGAAAGTGATATTTTTTCGCTTTTATTGAAATAATGTAAAATTTCTCTAAGATTCAAAATTATTAGACAATTATTTTAAATATAATGGGTTCACCATAGGTTTAATCGGCAAAAAATTCTCTTTTTGGTCATCAAATATCATAGACATTTGCAGTTCTTTCAGTTTTTTTTCTTTTTTTATTCGTGATTTCATCTTCACTTTAGCTGTATTCTATTTCCTGTTGATTTTTTAGCAGTTTTTCTATTTTTTTGCATTCTTTGAATTTATTGTTGTTTAAGATAACGAATCGTAAAGGAATAGAGAAGGATGATACTTTTCACAACCAGGGAGTCTAACTAACTTCCATCCAAAATCGACGTAAGTACTCGAGGAAACATAAGATCGTTAATCTAGTAAAACGAATGCAAATAGAAATGGGCGCGTACAGAATTACCCATAATTATTATAACAATACATCAACATAATAATAATATTGAACTTACGTTTCAACCGAGCACACCGGTTAACATTCTCTGACATTTCAAAGTAACAACACAAAGGCCAGTTTCCTCACGATCCTCTATTCAAATCGCCGTAAAAACGCAAACATATTAACTTTATAATGGTTAATTACATGTCTTCATTATTGTAAATACGGCGAGGTTTGTTAGCCTAGATGGGAATCCTGACGAAATAAAAAGACCCCACAGTACCCCATTCAAAATATCGCGCTCCGACGATCTCCATTTAACGTTCTTTTTGTTTTCTACATTCAAGTTGGTTTCAATCATTTAGTTAAAAATTGTTATTTTTGTATACACGTTGACGCGACGGTCAGAATCCAGATGGCAACGTATAGGTATTAAAAAGTCGAGTGTCTGAGCCGAACGCTGCTTGTCATACACACGAGGATTTTCTTATTTTATGGAAGGCTTAAGTCGATTTAAGACCGTCTTTTCGTGAGACGTATCGCTTTCAAACTGGTACTTAACGAAGATTATTGCATTCCGGCGATTAAAACTTGTCCCTGTGTCTTTCCCTCAGGTCGAATAGTAAAATAGATGGCCCACTTTTTTAAACCTTCTCGACGACTCCGACGAAAATCCGCATTTTAAATTAAAATTGGATGAAAGTCGGCACTGGCAATCTCGACAAATTCTACTCGACTGATTTCTGACAAGCGAAAATGATCTTTAAATTAAAAAAAAAATCAATACGTAATGATAAAGGTGCTTAGTACTAAATTATGAACATAAATGTTGCTATGTGCGTTTATAATCAATTCAAACTAAAAGAATTACAATGAAAAATATTTATTTATAATTTCTTCTAAAGATCTCGTGGGCCGGATAGAAACTTTTTGCGGGACGTAGGTGGCCCGCGGGTCGGGGGTTGCCCACAGGAAAACTCCGGGCAAAATATGGGAAAATCCGGACAAAAATCCGGGAAACTCCGGGCAAAATCTGGTGGAACTCCGGGCTAAATTTCGGGGATCTCAGGGCAAAATCTGGGAAACACCGGTCAAAGTCCGGGGCCACCGGGGAAAATCCGGGGAAACTCCGGGCAAAATCCGGGGAAACCCCGGGCAACATATGGGGAAAGCCGGGCTAAATCCGGGGAAACTCCGGATATGCAATTCAAACTAGAAGAATTACAACGAAAAATATTTATTTATAATTTCTTCTAAAGATCTCGCGGGCCGGATAGAAACTTTTTGCGGGCCGTAGCTGGCCCGCGGGCCTGGGGTTGCCCACCGTTGGGCTAGACAATGAATGTTGCAAATTACATTAGTACAATACATGTTCGAACAGATAAAAGAAACAAAAAATATATGCAAATAATAGACTAAGACAAAAGGAACAAAAATATGAAATTACAAAAAAAAAATTACAATAATATTACACTATGCTAAACTGTACAAACTGAGCCTACCATCTTCTCATCGGAAAATGAAAGTGTCCGATAAGCAATGAAAACCTAATAATTTGGCTCTTCCCGTCTCTACGTACCGCACATTGAGGCGAGGCGAGGCGAAGCGGCGCGAAGAAACATCGCTTGATTGCTATGGAAACATCTCTCGCGACAACTCTTTGCTCGCGCAGCGCATCAGTGTGCGGGTTCCCTTTTGATAACGTACGTTTTTCTCTGGCGTAATAAATTCCCTGCGCTTCGCTTAATACAATCAAACAATAAAAATACATTCATAAATGTGCAATATTTAATAATTAAGGCAACACAATAAATCACAACAAATTACCAAGAGAGACAGCTACTCATTTATTAAAGCCAATTAAGTAATTGATCGAGTTAATGTACAAGTCAGTAATCATCAACCTTGTACACATGTTCAATGTGTAGTACCTTTAGAATGGCAACTATTGGAATTCCGAAAATTATTGAGCAATTATTTTCAAAGCACGGGATTTTATAGATTAGAGGAATTTTAACTACTTTGATTTTTTTTTTCAAGAAAATTTGTACAGACCAGCAGTCTTGGTTTTAATGTGAATTCAAAACAAAAGACATATCAACTCAACCCAAATCCCCAGTAAATCTGAAACAATATAAATATACTAATTTGAAGTTTTTTAAACTATTTAAAAAAATTGTGAAATGAAGCAACAAATGCACTAAAAAATAATTAAACAAAAAAATGGACTCGGAAGATATACTTAAAATAATTAAATTTTATTAATAAATATTTATTAATATTTTAATTTTTTTTAGTGAATCTCATCCCCCCCCCTTAATTAAAGTTATCTAACAACTATATGTTGGTAAGCCAAAGACCACACTTTGTAATTGGGTTCGATCTGTTGAGGTGGCAGAGGTTAAATAAATTTTTTGTTATAGTTTGTTTGTGTTATTTTTATACCTATATGTAGTTTTTTTTTTGTATTTTTTTAACTTAACTTTTTTCGGTGTCTTGACGGCTTATAATTTCGGTCTGAGATAATCGTATCATTAATTACATGACATTCTTCATCTCAGTTTTAAGAATTCGATACGAAATAAATTGTCCACACACAGAGAAATGATGGGCGTTTATCGATTTCTGCGTAAAAGAAATGCAAATAAGTCACTTTGTGTACTCATAATGCAGTCATTAAATATCCAATATCGAAACTCTGAACACATTTTTACTGCAACGGTTATCTTATCGTGGACGCAAAGTGGACACGAATTTTGCTACTGAGCCGCAAATACGGCTTGGGATGAATTTCGACTCCCACAATAAAATAAATAAATAAAACGGACATGCTCGGCGTCGAGGTCCCGATAATAATGTGAATTCCGTGTCGCGCTTTAATACAGATGTTCCATTAGTATCGGTAGGATACAAATTTAAAAAAACGTTTCTCTCTCGCTCTTTCGTTAGGTTCGTTTCGCTCGTCGGGCTTTGTTTAAACGGGCATTATGTTCGATTCGCGTTTTGTACGTCCCATTGGCTTTTCGCGTCAATACAAATTTTATTTTGCAATTTGAACGCAACGATCAATTTTAAATAATGCTTGTTTTTTTAAATTTTGAAATGAAAGCTCCGAAAGCTTCGTCTTCGGCTTTTCCATTCAGAGGTTAATCAGTTGAGATTCCAACGAAGTATTTTAAAAACATCCATTGTTCCTTCGAAATCCATTTGTGAAATTAATGCATTTCGACCATTAAAACGAATCATTGCGTTTGCGCCAGCATTTACATTTCGTCCGCTCGAACAATTGCACTACATCATGAAGGCTTTGATCGTTACTGATAAAACAATTGAAATTACAATGTCAGTTTGAAGTACAATATTTAAATGAAAATTTTTGTTAAAAAAAGTGATGTCGCGCGCTCAATAGATCAAATACAAATTGTCGAACATAAAGGAAGTAAAACCTGCTCCATTTATCCTGTGTTTATTCCGGCGTCGGTTACGATATTGGCCAATGGATGGCGCGAACCGTAACGAATTTCAAAGCATTGACGGTTCCTTTATCGCTTATATTATGTATAATAAATTACTACATACAAACAGTAATAATAATAGTAATTAGTACCTTCTACTAATAAGTACTAATAATAATGAGAATCTGGTTGTAAAAATTGTAATTGTAATTTTTTATCTTCTGGTCTTCAGTCTGTACAATTTTAAATAGATTATTATTTAATTATAATTTTCAAATTCTTGGTTGCAATTACTTAAAATTACCTTTTTATTCTTGCATTTCTATTGGTTGCCTAAAAATAAAAAATAAGTATAATTTTTATTTTAGAATTTTAAATTCCAAACGTGTAAAAACACAAAATTCGTTTGTATTAATAAAACAAAACTATTTTCAAATGCGAAAATTGTGTATTAACAGGACGCGTTGTTCAATCAAAAATTAAAGCCCATTGACAACCTCATTTATTGTGCAATGCGGTGAATGGGAGAGGGTTACGGCGGAGTGACACAGGTGACAAATTATTCGTGAATTTGCGGTCGAAACAGCCCCCCGTTCGATGTAATCGGCCGAAATCGACCATTATCGGCGGGGTAATTATATATCACATTTACATATCTTGACGATTAGCGCACATACTGTTATTGAGAGGCCCCGGACTTTCTTTATATGGCGTCCGGTCGTTCCGCCATTCATTTTTCCACCTTAATTATACATCTGCTCATGCACGAACTAATCTCTATAATTAATAAAGTGAATTTGTTAATGTGATCATACCGTTCCCTAAAAGATTATTGTCAATATATGGTTAACGGTAATATATTTGCCGCGGTGGATCGTGGGAGATTCTATAATTTTTGTTAATTGATATATCTGTCGTGCCGAACGCTAGGAAAAGAAGTGTGTAATTTCGAAGGCTGTACATTTCATGAACTTTTAATGGATATACTTTAGATTTTACTAAATAGTCCGGATATAAACATTTGAAATTTTTGTTTGTTTGTTTGTTTCTATATCAAATAAGCTCAATCTCGAACATTTTATGTATAAAAATAATTATCATTAGAGAAAATGTTTTCTTGAAATTTATTGCTCTCATCAGTCATTAAAAATCATCACGACGATAATAACTCCATTAAATTTATTGGATGTTTAAAATAACAAACAACACATTGTAACGACCGACACGTAATTAACAAGGAGACGTAAAAAAGTAATAAATTTTTTTAAAATTCTTCGACAACGTTTACCAATTATATCATTTTGTAAATTGCTGTCTAATTAACATTTTTTGGTGAATTCAGCGTCGTAAAACCAAAATTTGTATTTGAAAATTAAAATTTATGACGGCTTTAAAAATTTCAAATTTAAAAATAATATTCAAAAAATTACAATAAAATGTTTTCCTAATAAAAGTTGTAAATTATTTTTGACGGGTCACTTTCTCTTAAAAAAAAAGTTGGCAGATGTTGGTTTATTATTACAAATTGCCGTTGTCACCCAGCAGGTACAAATTGGTCGATGGCAAGTCAAATATTTTCAAAACAAGTCGCATTTATTTTCGGCAAGGAATTTAGTCCTTAGGTTTTAATTTTAACGCAAACCAGATGAAAACTTTTATGCTGAAATTAGGTAAATTTGTTATTTATAAAATTAGATTAAAATGCAAAAATTATGTTAATTAATGCACCATACGTTCGAATGATACACAATAAAATTGCAATAAATATTCAAATGTTGCAATGAAACGCACATAAAAACGCGATTTAGAAAAACATATCGACAAAACGCACGAATTTATGTAAATACTAAACGAGAGTAATGGATATTTCGAAACATGGTATCGTAATTAAAATTATATAAATTTAATTTATTAATCAATGTGCGTGTTTGTTGCAAATTTTCGATGATACTTTGCATAAAAAAAATCAGGAATAATTTTTTAATTTAATATATTATTTTAACAGGAAGATTTAGTTTAATAATAAGCAAATAAGGAATTATGCCCTAAAATACAGTAAATATTTAATTTAATCATAAATTCTGTTTAATTTGAAAGCATCAAATACATTTTTGAGATTTTAAATAAAATATAAAATATAGAGAGAGAACAATTAAATGAGGAAAAAATTATTTTTAACATTTAGAGTAACATTTAGAGTAAAATCTAGTACGGACTTTGTAAATACAGCGCATAATTCTGCAGTATAGTTGTATGTATCACGAGAAACTATAAAATTGATTATTTTAAAGCGCAACTTTACCTTAATATAAAACCCTATTAGCAAGCTTGAGCATCGATAAAACGTACAAATTTATTTGATTTTGTAATTACGTATAGTATAATTGCAATAAAAATCATAAAATTCGACTGAATTGTATGAAAACACACCATCGTAAAACCTTATAAACTGGTTACAGTGTAATAAAATAATAAATTGTCCGAAATTTACGACAGTCATATTTCCATGTCTTTTTGTAGTTTTATGACTGCAAAGTTAATATTTCCAGTGCATGGCATGCATTTACGTTTATAAACATAAATGGTGTTTACTGGTATATTTTCATATTTGTTTTATTTCTTTTTTTTGATTTTGTTTTTACCACGTAGTTAATATTTATTTTACTTTCAATGTTCACTTTTAAAGCCTTTCGGAACAAGTGCGGGTTGGTTCAAAGTTTGTTTAGTCTCCTAAGTAAGTGTTTTTAGTTACGATTTACGATCTTGATTTTTTTATTTAGTTGTGATTTTTTATATTACTCATATTTACGTTCAGCTTATACACAGAGAAAAATTATTTATTTTTCTTTACTTTGTTAAAATATAATTTACAAAAATATTCAAGAGATAATCAATAATATTTACAATAATATTTAGGGATGTGGACTTGAATTCTATGAAAAATTATTTCAATATTTATTTAATAATTAACAAAAAATTATTACAAGTAATATAATTTTTGTATATATTCAGCTCTCAAATGTTTCTTTTCTTCATTGTGAAGTAGATATATTTGTTTCTACTTTCTGGATTATTTTTGCCTTTTTAATTTTTATTAATTAATAATTAAGTAATACCATAATTAAATATAATGAACACTGCTGGACTTATATGTCACTGATAGAGTTTATGGTCAAAGCTGGTAAGGAAATATTTTAAAAAATCGTAAATCATTCTCCATGTTACAGTCTAATTTTTTTATTAAACAAAAATGCAGATACTGCATTTTTAATGTTTAGTTTTGTTGCTATGAAAACGAACATTTTTCTACTTTTTCTTAAATAAAAATATGCTACATTTTTTGAAAGAAATATGCCGATAATGACAAAAATTTGAAAATAATTTTGTTTAGTTTTGTTGCCATATAGTTATATACAGGCATTCTCACTATTGTGAGTGACACTATTTTAACAGGTGATAATTAATATGCAAAAACGACTGCCCTATGATGAAGAGGGTGCCAGAAAAAAATACATATTTTAATTGATTTCCAACACGACGTATATTAAAATGGACCGAATGCCAAAAAAAAAAGAAAAATGATATTTTTCGAAAATGTAAAATGAAGATAAACTGCCATTTATGCGGATTTGGGTAAAAAATGTTTCCAAATCTTTTAAATTATTGATATTTCTTCATCTTTTGTAATTTCGCGTGTAAATTTTTAAGAATTTGATAAAAATGCTCGAGAAATTTCAACATCAAATCGAAGTCATAATTAGTCATTGCTTAAGTTATGTTCTTCTCATAAAAAATGAGCTCTGACTTATTTTTGTATCCAACCCTTTGTCGTGGTAACCCTATTGGAATATTAAATTTTTTAAACTTGAAAGTGCTGTAAAAAAATTTGAAAAAATTAGAAATCTACAAAACGGTGTAACTTGGACCAAATTAAACATTTATTTGTCAAAGAAAACTTTATGGAGGATTTGGTGGAAGTGGTTGCATATAACTTTGACGTGCGATTTCTACGTTAAAAATTTGAAATGAAATTACTTAAAATGAAAATTTGAATATTTTTTCATGAACAAACATATTTAGGAAATAAAGGCGTTTCCGAAGGTGTCTCGTCCACCATAGTACATCGATGCTTCCGCAGGTCTCCGAATGTCACAGCTACTGGTAGAGCAAACGGGGCGGGAGGCATTGTAATGTGTAACCCGAGTGTAACCCCTTGCAACCCCTCCAACGCGGGACGCACACGTTTCAACCCGAAGCGCCCGAACCGAACGCCACTCGAACTCCCCATCTAATAGAGAGAGACGGACAGAGCGCGAAAGCATCGGTGAGGAGATCCGGATTTGTGGTAGTTCAGTTCGGAACGTCGTGTAAGTAAGTCTTCGCTGCCGTTGCATATACGAAAAGCTCGAGAGCTTTCGCGTTCGCAACCCAGTCTTCGGATTCGTGTCTCCACCGACAAATGTGCCGATCAGGATTATACTGATTTTGTGTTGCGTTTATTTCCTTTTTTTTTGTATATTGAGTCGGTGTGTTGTGCGTTGGATGTGGCCAAGTGCGACGACGACGGATTGATAATTGGAACGACCGTTTCGTATCGGATAAATATTTGTGTTATTGTTTTCTTTTGTTTCGTTATTTTTTTGGGAAAATTTCCAAAATGGCGCTGTTTTGGCGTTCAGTGTTGAGTTTCGCGACGATATCGTCATCGATGGCGATTTTTATTGGCGGTGAGCAGGATGTAGGAAGTCCCCTAAGAGTCGCACAATGTAGGGCCACTTGTTTAGAAAGGGTAAGTCGAAGCCATGTTTGAACTCTTGACGCGGAAAAAATGGATTCCTATCAAAGCAGATTTTTTTTGCAAATCTATTTTTTTATTTTTTATTCTTTCGGCGTTCGTTTTTTATCATCAAATATTTTTGACAAATCCATAATCCATAATTAACTTCGTAACCCAAAAGTCCTCATAATAAATTACATATTAAAAAATTTACATATTGGTGTTTATAGACAATCATTTCTCTATCGACGACTCGGCGAGAATTTCAATGGAAACAGCTTTTGTTGTATTTTTTTTAGAAGTGATAGTGAAAGCTTCCTATTATAAGATCTTTCCACCTTTTTAAAATAATCATACCGGATCTCACATCCAGAATGATGGTGAAGGAAAGATTCTTAATTTTTGACATTTACAGTTCCATAAAGCTTTCAGTCGAGGAGGATCTGTTTGAGGTTATCTGTAAAAGGGCAGGATCCTTTTTAAAACTCTGAGTTCGAATAGTTTTGAGTGAGTGTTGGTAAGGATTTTGCAAGGATGTCATTCATTTTTTTCGTATTTTTGCGTTATTCATTTTTATTTCCGTTTAGCGTAGCACCAATACGACAAGGTTACAAAGTAGGTAAATTTTGTTAGAAAATTTTAATTTCCTGTTGAACACATGACCTTGGGTTGGATATCCCAATGCATAAATCAAAAATGTCACTTGGTTAATGAGATTTTACTAACGTAGAAGAAAATATTTCTAATTTTCGATTTTGTCAGTTCCTTCTTTTACAGTGATGTTTGTGCATGCCCATGAAATTCATAAATATTGTTATAATTATAACAAATCAATATTTTCCTTGTTACGCATAGCAATACTATTTAAAAAATGTTTGATTCGAACGATCGATTAATTTGCCACAAAGTGACTGTAATATTCCACGTTAGATTTTGTCATAATTCACATGTAATATTGTTGTGAAATTGTGGGGCTGCGGTCAAGTGTTACTCAAGATGTAAAGGACTGCATTTGTAATTTGTAATGTTGCCATTAAAAAAAATCCTTCGAAGGTTGTTTTTGAATGAATGTCATTTTGATCGATTTCCTCATTACACAAATGTGCATTGAAATTCTTTAATAATTTCTAACTATTATTATTATTAACTTAAATATTATAGTTATTTATATAAATAATTATAGCGTACTTTATAGATTATTTATATATTTTTTTGTGAAAAAAGTCTGGAACTTCATTCTACATTCACTCCAACTTACGGAAATTTCGTCCACTTTTCTAACCGAGATTTTCAACGCTGTTGGGTTTGTTGAGGTTCAAGCAATAGAAGATGTCCTTTAACATTTTCCATTAAATTTGAGGCTTGAGCCTATAAATAAATAAATTTCTCAAAAACATTTTTGGAGAAAACATGACAGTGATACTGCATAAAAATGTAACCCAACCTAAGCCCTTGAATTGCATCATTTACAAATTGCCTTGTAGGCCCTCGCCTTGCCTACTTGCAGATGTAGGCAAACCAAAACCATTAGATTTCCCTGTCGAACCTTGTGTTAGTACCTACGGTTTTTCTTTTATGGTAAGGCAATTGTCTCTATGATACGTTTTGGTAAAATTTTGCTTTTCCGAAATTTTCATTATTTTAATTTTACAATTAATTTATACACTTAAGTAGCATATTTCTCAAAGGAGGAAGAATCATCGAAAGCCCATAGTGCCCAAAACATTATTGTCAACGTGTACACACATTCAAACATAAAAAAAAACCGAATCTAAAAAAAAAAAAAATCAGACTGGGTAAATAATTCTATTTCAAACTTCAATATTGATATTGACGTCTCGTAATTATCAATTAAATTATCTGTGTGATATTTTTCGAATCGCTTCTAGTTATCTACATTTAAACAAACAACATTAATTGAAGAAACGTGGAATTTCGTAATGAATAAACGCGTACAAATATACAAATATTGTAGATTAAATATTTGCTTTGGTTAGGTGTCTTGTTTGTGAAACGTTCAATATAAAATATAAAAGGATTTATCATTTTTGCGATAACAATTTTATTTGCATTAAAACGTAAATAAAGCATCGATCATAACAATTTCAATTTTTTTTGCACATGCTTCCCGAACTCTCAAACGGGACGAAATTCAATTATCCTTTGTTTTTCGTTCGAGTTAATCAGTCCCTATGCACGCGTCGATAATGGCGCAGGACATAATTTTATTAATTAGTAACTTCGTCTCCTTAATTAATTAACGAAGTTAATTAGTAGGCGATTCTTCGACGCTTTGTTCCTGGATGACGCCAGCGGCGAATGTTTCCGAAACAATGTCGATACGACGCTGAAAAAATGCCTTAAACAATGAAAGTAATCGTTTCAACAATCATATTTAATGCACCTGCTAGGAAGGCTATGATTCAGCACATTCGATACTACTCATGCAGTGAAGTCAAAAAAGAATATGACTGTGTAGATATGCATAGGATTGGCACATTTATTTTTTATATTTTACAATTTTTTTCTTGCAAGCGACATGTTTGTAATTTTCTTTATGCGCTAAACATTTCTCGATATTTGTTCATTAAAACGTGCATCAATTTTGCTGTAAATTATTACGTTTAATCTATGAAAGTACGGTGCATTTAAATCATAAATTGTGGCTACTTAATACGTACCTACAATACCGACATATTTGCAATTTACGAGCTGTTTACTTGTTTATGCACAGTTTAATTTCCTGCGCTGAATTTGTGTGTAAATTAATATCGGCCTTTGTTGCCCAACTGACAACATATTTATCTTGTGCAAAGTTTGTCGCGAAAAGATTTTATTTTATCTTGGGTTAAAATACACATCATATACAGGCTCATTCTGAAATATTTCCCACTATCTCAACAGGTGATAGCTGAATCCGTAGATCCGCAAAAACGGTGGTCCTAACTTCATTTTAAATTTTCGAAAAATGTCATTTTTTGTATGGGCATTACTTTCATGATTTATTCAACAATAAAATATTTGTTTTTCTGGCATACCTTTCAACATAGAACCGTCGTTTTTTCACATTTGGGGTTGGACTGTGGTTAGCAATCCCGTGTTAAAATAGTAGGACACATTTCAGAATCACCTGTATATAGATCATTGGAATATAGATCGTTGTGCTTATTGAGACCTTCACTCTTTTCAGCCAATGTAGAGATTTTTAATTTGATCGAAACTTAAATTTCATCTGAAAAAGTTTGAAGAATACACGTTAGTTAATTTTTTTATTGTTGCCTTCTTACCTCGAACACCGACGGATATTAGGTAAATTGGATCGGTCGATTAAAGTGTAGACGTTTCGAAAGAGTAACCGTACGGAAAAATAGGAACAAAACATTTTTGTTGGTAATTCGATGGACCAGTAATCTCGTAGCGTACTGGCTAGTTTTTTTACCTGACCGTCTGACTAAATTGCCCAAGGCGCACACCGATTAGGACCCCCAACTATTAAGTCAATTACGTGTTATACGCCATGAGAGCGAAAAACGTAATGGATTTACACCAACCACCACAATAGAAAAATTGAACTATAAATTTAGTTTGAATTCTGTCTTTTGGTTGTTGACTTTTTTTATATTGTTTTATTATTTTTTAACGTCGTTTTTTTTTATTTGATTCAAAAAGTAATTAATTGAAAATAATACCTTGCAACTTGCAACTAAAATCATAATTAAAATCTATCCAGTAAAAGAGGATAATAAGTAATTCGAGTGTCTTAAGCGGGATTACCTTCCAATGAAGAAACTCCTTTTGCAAATACAATTAGTATTTTTAGGATTAAGACTAAGTATAAAAATGTGCAGAATAGGATGAAAACAGAATGTTGTACAACCCATTTCAAGGGTTGTAATTTGGTTGTCCTATTTTTGTTTTCTTAATTTTTGATACATTTTCTCTTAGAGTTGTTTGTGTGCAATGCATGTTTGCATAGTTTGCCGATTTTTCGTTATAATTTACATACCTAATTTTATCATTTTTTGTTTTTTGGGACAATCTTTTGTGAGGTGGCTTTATGTGCATTTCACTTGTTTGTTTAATTGTGATTTTCGAGCAAAATTTGATATCTAAAAATCTCCAATCGTCTCCCCAAGGAATGGTCAATGTTCTGGATGTAACAAGATTTTTTTTTTTTAATCTTGTATTCGAATTTACGGATGTGGGAATATATTCAAATATTTATAATCAAATTTCATTGTTCGTTTGGAATCCTCAATTAAATTTCCGCAAAGGCAATAAACGTGGCAGATCAACACACATACATTTCATCCATCATAATGCATCGCTCAAAATTGATTTATTCGCATTGAAATGACGTGGGTCGAAATTAATGGCGTGACGCTCGTACCCCATTACGTACGAAACGGATTATAATTAAGACTTAAAGGGCCGAAATTATAGATCAATTCGAAACTACGAATGTGTCAAATTTGTGAAAATTGATTACCGTCGAAGAGTTGGTTACGTGTGTGTTGGCATCGGGGCGATTTTATAAACCCGCCAATCTCGTGTGCCACGGTCGTATAATTAAATTTACATATTTTTTTTCTTCATCGGCGCGTCGGCCAAGAAACTTGACGAAACTGTAATTATGAAGCTTTTTTTTGGTCTGTTTAAGGAGAGAAAAAAAAAAAAACGTACACGGGGTCATAACATCTTTAAGTACTCCGTTATTAAATAAAAATTCTTGTCTATGGGGGCCAATTTGACTAATTTGTAGTTACCGGTCTTGAGTTGCAAATCATTTGTGTACAGTCGTAATTTTTATTTTAATTTGAATAAAAATTTCGATTCCAAATTGAAAAACAAATCATATAAACACCTATAATTTAATTGCATATTCGAGTACTCCCGTTGTCAGGGCCCTTCGGTAATGAGTATAATAACACAGCGGAATGTAATTCGAAATTTATCTATGTTCGCAATAAACTAAAAAAATCTCGTTATTTATAATGCAATCAGAGCGACCGGATAGTGGAGGTAAAAATAAAGATGGAGGATGTAACTCTTGGCTGGGCGTTCGCAGTTTAGGTGTGTACACTCTTTAAATCCATGAACTTTAAAATCGCCTCGGGTCTCACGAGCCAAGATCAAACGCCGTAAACTCCCGTCCAGAGGTCGCCCCGCCACTAGATTAGAAACTAAAAAGTGGATGGATCCGAAGATGTTATCTATTTACTACACGTCTCGCTGATTGAAATACTACACCGTAAAATTTTGAAGAAAAGATTCGACGACGGATTTTTGCTCCTATCGCGAACCGACGATCTCTTCGAAAATTGTTTTTCGAACGCGGTCGTGACTTATGTACACAGACTGTGGAAATAATTTTAATTAATTTAATTGTTTGCGAGAAATCGCAGATTGAAAATTCCCCAAAATATTTATTAATTAGTTTTTTTTGTGTTTGTATCGCTAAAAATGTATGTGATAATTTTCAAAATAGAAAATAAAACGAATCATGAAAGTCTTTACCAATTTGTTGAAAGTATTTTTTAGGGCAAATTCCTCCAGTTTAAGACAATACATTTTATCCACACCATTAACTTATGTAACATTTGTGCTTATTGTTGGAGAAGTTAACTTATTACCATAAATAACGTGTAATGGTCTTCAGACTTAATTTCTGTGGGAGTTAATGTTCTTAAAAGCGTTAATTAGTTGCGATGGAGTTTGGACGTCATCGCTGGAAATTAAATGTCGGCGATAAATTTGCATAAGAATTTTGTTTGTATGTGTATGCCTGATACTATCAATGGACTGGTAATTCCCAGAAGATTTTTAAAGCATGCAAATTTTTTTTATTCTGTGAAAAGATGGTAATCCCTGGGCGAGCAGATTTTCTAAAAAAAAAATTGAAAGATCCGTGTACAAAAAAAATACATTGATTTCTACTATTCTGATCTGTTTCTTAAATGAGGCTTATAAAGATCGTTATAATAAAGCCTGAGTTTCAAACATGATTCTCACAAGATTTTCTTCGAGAAACTCGATTTAATGGGAGGTTGCGGTTAGTAATGGCTATAACTTCTTAGTATTGGACTACCTCAAGGCCCAATTTTCCGACCAATTTTTTATTCTTTTTGTATTACATAAAATACGAAGCTTCATAGATAGCAAAACTAATTAGTGGCAAACGCATAAATTACATTTCATAATTTTTCAAGAAAATCTCGCAATTAATAAACGTCACGTTGAATTTCCGACTGTGTAGAAACGCAAGGGCGTTTTCGTCCCTATAACGTTGGACGCGTTCTCTAAGAGAATTCGCAGTTAATTAAACGGAAGAACTTAAACGCGACGCGTTAGAACATTCCCGGAGAAAGTCTCGTTTTGACCAAATTTCTCCCCCGCGTCCGCATCTTCGGCCATTCAAATTTATTAATAAACTCGAAAGTGACGCTTCCTTCCATTGTGTTGTTTCGAGTGAAAGGTCCGATTGTGTTCGAAATTTCGTCGACGTTTAAAACGATCGTTAATCATTCTTTTCCGCAATTTTGGCCGTTACGCGTCTGATGGACGCGTCTTGGAAAAGTCAATCTGTGTTTCAAATTTGATTTAGTTTGAAGGCTTTCACGAACGCACACATTTATTGGAATTAAGATATCTTTAAATTTCAGAATGTTGTTCCTTAACAATTCTGTGAGGACAGAATCGAAAGGAAAGGGTTAGAATGAAGTATGTAATTTATAAATTGGAAGAACCTGTTTAAACAAACAATTTAATGGATCAGTGAGGATTTGTGGAATAAATAGCAAGATAACTTTGAAGAGAAAATTGCGATATGAAATAGCTGCGAGTTATTATTAGTACAGCTTGATTAAGATTAAAAGTAAAGTGTAATGGAACGTGATAATAAGACATAAATCTAAATTTCAATAAATCAAAATCCTTTTGTAAACATTATCTGTAACAAAAACAAACACATTCATTCACTTCATAAATTATTCATATCTCGGTTCAACGTCTGACCTTTTCGCTTTCCGTACGAGCAAAATGTCATAATTAAGTAAGTACTTTGTTGCGGTTTACAAATGAAAATTTCCGTTCAAGCGCTTCATTAGTAAGAAATAAATTTACACGGTTGCGTTTTGTGCAAAGAGCAAACTGGCCGGCTATAATAACTTCAACGGCCGGCTGGCCGGTTTGTGGCATTAAGACGAGATTCGTATAATTTGAGCGGTAATGATCGGCCGGCTGTATTTAGAAACCACTTGGAGAAAATGCCGGCAGAAAATCTTATAAGACATGCAAATTTCATCAAGTTGCCGCCGTTTTGCTGTTTCGTCGACAAAAGTATTCGTTGTGCGTTGATACGCGGCTTAAGTTGACTGACGCCTTTTGCTTCGCGGCTCCCGACACTGTCTTGATGGAATGATATTGGATTAAACGACTCCTTTACCCGTAATTTTCATCTATTACGATGGACGAAGAAACACACGTAATACATGTAATGCGGATGAATTACCATAAAAGAAACTCCGTACGATCGACAAAGACGGACTTCTAATAACGATAAAGGTTTTGTCTTTTTCTCGTGCGACCAATCCGGTTATTGAATATTTAATTCAATCTACGACTAGTATTTAATCTCATTTTATTTACAACCGGCTAAGCCTCTATGATTTATCTATTAATTTCCGGATTGTAAACGCCAATGGCGATATTTTATCATAACCATGGCGTCACTCTGTACAAACCTTAAATGTTGAAATATTTTAAACCTAAGGGAAAATTTTACTATTAAAAAATTGTTTAGTTATCTTTTCGCTATTTAAGTTGACTTTGTATAATTTTTTTTATTGTGTACTTCATTTTTATCGAACAAACAATTCATTACACCATCGATTACACATCGTTCTTGCAATCATAGAGATTCATTGTATGTCTTAAAACTGCATTTCTAAAGGAACCATCCTTGGCGAAAGAAGCTTTTAACGTCGAAACGATGAGTCGAAAATCATTTTCAATTCGTTTTTCAAGTCGCTTTTGCCACTTCATCCGACCGCAATTGTCGAAGAAAACGTCCGCAGGAAGGGTTCGTTGGCTAGTCGCCTGTGCATTACTTTAATACTCGCAATAAAGTGGTAAAGCGATCGCAATTCCGAAACGTCGCAGTAAAATGTTTTAAATATTTGCGATAAAAGCATTCCTTGGTACTTCGGTGCGTGCGCCACTTACTAGGCAACCGTCACGTTTGATTGATCTTTGCATTCCGTGTGGAGAAATGCATTCTGAGCGTTAGGGGGAAGGAAATTATATCCGAGGGGATTTAAATTTGAATATATATTGGGCGATGACTGGACGTTCTTGTTTTTAGTGGAGTTAGCGGCGTCCAACTGAATCAACATCGTTCGTGCAATGGCAAAAAAATAATTAAAATAATTAACGAATATGGAGTATTTGATTAATTATATTTCATCGTTGACCGTTAATTAAATTGATTTTCCATAACCAATTTTAAGGAAAAAATCTACAAAATTAATATATGCTTTTATAGACTTGAAAGCAGTTCGATAGACAGAAAACTTCTAAAAAAGCTCTGGAAAAGAGAGACTATAGGAATTTATGAGATAGCGGGAAGGAAGATATGTAGTATGGCAATAAAGGTTGAAAAAATATATGTGCATATAAGAAATACAAAATGCATTTGATTGAATAAAAAAAATTCTAAATAAGTTATCAAGTGCGGGTCGTATTTGATATGCAGTAGCGATAGCGGTAGGTAATTTATGGGATTGTTACCTGACACGCATTGTAATGGAAATTATGCAAAAACGAAGGCAATTGAACGATTGTTACCGGCGATGAAATGATTTAGAATCGACGTTTGACCTCCAGTGAATGCAGCAAGAGGGCGTTCCGAAGGTTTAATCGAAACCATCGGAAACGTACATCTTTGCGCGAAGAGTAAATGTTTACCCATCTTAAAGCTAAAACTTTTCTTTTTCTCGACCGTTTAACAAAAGTTCCGACACGAAGAAATAAAACCAAACGCGTGTTTGCTTTGGTGCGCTGGATTTTAACATTTTTTCTTCTGGCTGCTCCGGCTTTCAAATCGATTCTTGTGTGTTCAGATGCTGCAGCATCTTGATTTTTAAACAGTTATTCAAATATAACTTTAACGAAAGAAATTAAATATTTTAACTTAATCTTTCTATTCCTAAAATTCCTAACATTGTTTTAATATTTCTCTGTCATATCAAATTTCAAACTCATCTTCACAGTGCGGTGGTGAGGTCTGTTGTTGACGTTCCATGACATATCGTTTAGGAAATGCAGGTTGAAGCGGGGTAATTTTCGACAATTAACGAAACCCGAAATGTGCCTTTTCCGTCGCATCGGACAATTTAAAGTAATTATTATCGCATAAAACTCGCTCCGCACGACGTAAACGTTATATAATTGTCGGACCTTTGTAATTTTGTCTAATAGTTGACATTTTCAGATTTACTCGTCTAGATAATGACGTGTTTTTGTTGTAGTTCATGTGCTTATAAAAAAATAATTGGATGGTTTTTACGTCGTTCATATTGTACAATACGCTCTTTTGTATTTTCGCTCCATCGCATGTTACTTCTTAACTCTCCATCTTTTTTAAGAAGTTAGAGACTGTTCCACTCAATAAATAGCATTTTCTCACAAAAACAACGGCCAGTCCAATATTACCTACAACACTTCCATGTCGGTTCCCTAAGCCAAATTCTCAAATTCGACAAAACCAAAAAATCGCATTTCAACATTCGATCTATCGTAGTTTTTCATACGTTCTTTGGGTCAGAACTGGTTTACGTTTAAAATCGCATTTATAATCGAGACCGTACCCGCCGCCGCGCTCCAGTTCAAATTTCTCCAATTAGCGCACGGACGAAGATGGACGGACGGCCGAGAGCGAGACGAAGAAGCTCAGTAATCGAGCCGAATGATCGAAACGTTAGCAATTCCAAACTTAATTTGTACGCTGCGAAGTTGCAGCCGGCACGGCACGTATAAACAAATGAATCCATCGGCATCGAACAAAGCGGGATTTTAGTTATTCCCTGCAAGTTAAACAATTGTAACGTCTGGGATGTAGGTACATTATGCGCCCGTTGATTGGATTTATATTGGATAGGTCTCCTAGGCGAGCTTTGCATTTCGTGCAATCGTCGCTTCATTTTATATGAAATAATGTCTCGTAAGCTTTCCTAAACTGCAAGCCTGAAAACCAACAAATTTACTTAAAAATATAATTTAAGTAAAATATGACCGTTTCTTTCCGATTAAAAAAATTGTATTGTTCAATCGAAAAAACATCCGCAAGAAGAGCTGAGTCTTTGAAACGTCCGAATTCGTTGCGTTGACAATAAAAAGACGGCGCCAAAACTCCGAAAGGCGTTCCCCATTGTTTCCGAGGGGGCAAAAATGCGATAATCGTGTCGCCGCAGTTTCGTTTCGGGATCTTCGTCGTGCGCATTCTTTCCAATTTTTGAACAAAAGATGTTCGCATATACTTGTTATTTTGCGGGCGACGAAGGAGGAAAAAACGCAATCCGGGCGGGATTCATATTCATGAAGACCCCAATAAAATACGGTATGTTTAATGCCGTGACCTCGGCCAGATTTATACGTTGCGAATTTTCGCAGGCTTTCGTGTTCGTGTTAAGATGTATTGCATTCGATGAAAATCGGTGAAAGAATGATACTTAAAAAACAAAAAAAAAAAAAATCGGAAAACACCTTTCGATTTGGCAGTGTTTTTTTCAATCATTAATTTTTTTATATATAAATATTATTATAATGTATCAATTATCAACATACAACTTGAAATTTATTATTTGATGCCAGTATTAACGATGCAGTGGGCTATGATTGATTATCAGTTAACGTAAATTATTTATATCCTTTCGAAGTGACTTCTTGTTTTGCTCGTTAGTTTGTTTTAGACGAGGTGTTATTTATTATAGAGTGACGGGTTAATTATATTTATGATATATTTTGTATGTTTAAATATTTTCACTTGGGTGTGTCGGAGACGCACCAGGCTTAGTCAGCTGGTACGTTACACAAAAGCGAACGGGTCCGACCCAAATTATAACTTTTTCGTTAAACGATATTTATTCAACCTTACTAATGATGGCAAGTTTGTCAGAGCCCTTTAGTTGCGGATTCTCCGCCTTAATTGCGAACTTAATTGGATGGATGCTCTTGACATCTGGAAAAATTCAAAATGGAAAAATGTCGCGTCGCATCGTGAAAATATGGCTGAAAACCGACGATATGGACGTAGTAATTTATTATTACTTAGGATTCGTAATCGGTTTATTTTCAAACTTATCGCTTTTAGTCAAACTAATGAGCACCCTTCAAAGCTTTTCCCGGACCTACCCTAATCTTTGTTCTTCTGAAACGCGATAACGAGATTAGTACCCTTCAAACAACCGTCGACACGATAGATTATTGTGAAAGATTCTACAAATTTTTGTGTTGTCCAATTTTATTTCAAGATTTGAAACTACTTTGGACGTTTCGTCCACGTGTACGTATCGACCCGTTTGCCGTTTAAACATTCCACGAACGTTTTCCGATAATCGACCATGAAAAATGTTATCGGCGATAAACGCACACGCATAAATAATTATGAAACTATGAACGCGGTCGAACGGCTGCGGAATGAGAATTTTAGAATCCACGCTATGATTTACGACCGCTTTATTGTAGTTTAACTACTCTTGCACATGTGGGTTGATTCTATGTGTGTTGCGCGGACGATATGGACACGTACGGTGTTTAGTGTTCAGTTGGAAACGAATGGTCTCCTGCTGTGAACAGTCGCACATCGAACATGTCGCCGTCTTGGACAAACCGTGTGATCTTACAATCATAATCATTAAAATATAGACATTATGCAAACATAAACAATTCAAAATATATTTGGTTTTTAATACAGATTATTTTTTATGTTTTTTTTTGTTTTTTTGAAAAGTGTTTATGAAATTGATTCCCATTGAATGTCTGAGAATTCAGCAGTACATTCAGATGATAATAATCTTTTTTCAAAAGCTAATATCAAATATTTAGACTTGGTGTATATTTGGGTTCAACCATCAAGTGAACTCAATAATTTTTTAAATCTTTGATAGTTCTTAACGCTGCCTGTAAGGATAAAATCTATTTTGTGATTTGCAAAATACAAAGAATTTCAACCCAACCCAACCAAAACCTACACTTCATGATAAATCACAAAAAACTTGAAAGATTATGATGTAATTTGGAAACACGTTTAATTAAAGAAAAAAAAAAAAAAACAGTCTATTCTATTTTTGTTTTTAATTTGTATTGGAGAACTCATTGCTTGTTGTTATTTTTGACACATTCGTCTTCACTATTTAATATTACAAATTCTGGTCGAAAATTCCTACATTTTTGAAAATCATCGAAGATGTTACACGTTTTAATATTCTGATTGTCAGAATTTTTTTTATAAAATTTTAATCAAGTCGTATAATTCTAGGAACTTTCAAGAAGCATAAATTCGCAAAAATGGCAGTTCTGTTTTTAATTCTTGACCAAATTTTCATCTGGCATGGGTCCGTTAGCCTTCCAACGCGCCTCGAATACTAACCTCAATTTTGTCAATGTTATCGTAGGCATGCGAAGTCAATTTGAAAAATTTGACAATACCTTTCTTTTATTTAAACTTTAAAAAGCTGTGCAAATGGCAGAATTAAATAATCTGTTTCTTAAGATTTCTTTTCTTAAGATTTTCTCTATAAGAACCAGATCAAATCAATGATAAAAGTGTGAGGTGGGCTTATCAAGGTTTGGATAAAATTTTTACTTTAACTTCACGAAAAAAAAAAGATAATTATAAGAAAAATATTCCTTTTTACATTTTTAATTTGCGCCATTTTGGTTTTGAAATTTTTAAGAAAGAATGCCCGAGTGATACAATAAAAATGATAGCAAGTTGAAATTTAAAGATAATCTTTTCAAAATGTATTTACTGAATTTATTCAAATGTTTTGTAAAGAATACATTTAAGTGAATAAATGTGCGAGAGCACATTCTATTGTCTACTGGAAATTAAAATTGTCTTTTGTGATGCGAAAAACGACGTTTACAAATGACAGTAGATGCCTGGAAAATTGAAGTCCGCGCGATAAGCCCCGAGAGCATTGTTTGAAGTCCGTTGATTTGGAGATGTAGGAACGAAAAGCGAAACGCGATTGTGCCTCTTCATTTCACAAATACCATCAATCACAGCCCATTGATTGCCTCGTAGCTTAGTAATGGTCCAATTCGGTGCGCGTTTGTTTGTCGCAGGGCGAAGAGGAAGAGGTACGATCGCGCTGCCCGTGTACTGAATGCGCCCTTTGAGCTTTGTATGTACGAGGGTAACTGACCGTACAGAATGTAATTTCGTTTAGGCCGTGAGTCACCGTAAACGCACATGTCGTCATGTCCGTTTACTTTATGAACGTTACGTTACGGTACGACAAAGAAATTATTATTGGATCGTTGCCAATTTAATATCTGTGCGGGGGTTGCGCACCCGCGCACCATCTGTCCGTGATGTGTGCAAGTGATGGGGCACACAAAAAGGTAAAATATCGACGGTTTAAAAATGTTAAAAATACTCAATAATAAAACTGTCGATAAAATTGGAAGCCATTATTCATTGTATCGATTTGAGTTTCGTAAAAAAAATGAATAATTAGATACTTTTATATCATACCTCGTATGTACGGAACAACAGTCTATGAACCATCCAATCATATTTTTCTACTCGTTGTATATTTCCAAGTCCATCTTTTCAGTCTTATCGTATCGTTAACTCTAACGATCTCTGTTTTCCGAGTCATTTGCGAGCAAGAAAGTTGCTGCACTCTTTTCTTTGTCGAAGGCGAGTACCGGTGTAGATTCTTAATGCGTTTTATATGTCGGGTTGTTGCCGTTGTGTAGTCGTCCTGCTTCTGGCCGCTCCTGGCTGGATTGGTCCCCTCTTCCTCCTCGTAGCCGGCGGCGTGTTCGACATTTGCCAGCGTTAACGGACGCTACCTGTCGCGTACTGGTCGTAATTTACGGCCATTGAGACCGGATCTGTCATTACCTTCACCTATCGTCCATCATCTCCGTGCTCCACTAGCATTCAGTTGTCGTGATCCGCTTTTATCTGGTCGCAGATAAGCTGTATGCGACTGTTGTGTACGATATATTGGAGTTTTGAATTCGTACGGAGCGATAAATCTACTACCAAAGTCGGACGTTGGTTGCCCAAAAGGACGTCGTCACATTGTATTTTTAATGAACGGTTTATTAACATCGCTGACTTTCAACCACGATACAAATGGTCGTAAAGATAAATACAATGAAAGTATTTAATTTATTAATAAATTTATTGAGGGGGTACAGTTTCTTCCCACGTTAATAAATCTTCACTGATTATTTATTAATTTATTAAATGTGAAAAAATCAAATATGACACGATGCAGCTTTAGCTCTTTATTAATAATTCTAATTTTACAAATCTTCTACATGGTAAAATAAAAAAAAATTTTTTTTGTAATTTTGCATTTTTTTTTACAATTTCTCGTTTCTAGTCATAATAAAATAAGTTACAATTCCATCGTACACGTAAAGAAAATAAATTTTGATTGGAATAACATTTTGTCTAACTTGAGAAAAAAAATTGTGACGTCACCTTCAATCATTTTGGATCTCTCTGTACAGTTCTAAACGTGATTGGAATATTTGGATGTCTATGTATAGTCGCCGCAAAGAAACGCCAAATTTTGATTATTTTCCTTGTATTTAACATTTTCTTTAATCAAACTCAAAGTAGAGCAATTAAGACAATGAAATTGTTGAATTCTTTCGTTTTTGTCTGTTTGATCGTCTTCGAGGAATTACTAACGTGTCCGCCGTTTCTTCGATGGAGAATGGAGAATCAGCAAGGAAACGGGACAGTAACTTTGCTCGTTCGTTCGCTGGAATTTATATCACTCAATGCCAACCCATGAAGTCATCGGTGCGCGCGCGGTACTGTGTCGTCGAATTTGCACAAAGTTTGGTGGAACGAACGCTCTGAAACGGTACACGTTTACATTAAGTTGTGTGTGACATTCCGTCGTATCATTAACATTTAATGGGAATTATAAGAGCACGGTCGCCGTATCTCAAGTCGACAAAAGAAAAACATGTGTTTGCGTTTGTTACGCCGGACTGCGACGACGTTTCGAAGCGAGGACAATGCATGCAGTCCTGGAACGAATTTGTTTCAAGAAACTTGACATAGCAATTCTATTTTTTTTATACTGTTGTGTACTTTAAGTTTGTTATGTGCCATTGTATTACATTTTCGTACAAATCATGAATCAAGGTATCAAATTACTTCTGTGACTGGTTGATTTAGTGTTTTTTTGTGAACAAAATTACAATTATGTTAAAATTTTATTATTCATTTTAACTATACATAATGGTTGTATGAAGGGTTTGTATTCCACACATAATAGAGATAGATGTTCATGTGTGCATTTGACCATTTTCATTATCGTCGGTGTCCTCCGGGGATTTCTGCTCTTGTACGATAAAATCCCGTTACCGGTTACCATGGCTGCGACGACACTAACTTTGTCCCCGGGATAATTCGGTTAGAGGGTCCGCCACTCGAATACGAACTCCCTGCAACATAAACACTCCGAACGCGTCGATATCGTTGTCGGAACACGTTTTTAGCGATGAGTGTTGTCGCTCTCGTGAATGAAAGCTTTGGTCGACCGAGATTGTTTGTACAATTCAAAACGTCAAAATCAGGTTTTGAACGCGAACGGCCAGAAATCGACAGGCAAAAGATTTCAAGAATTACATGCATTTATTTGAACGGTAAAAAAAATTAATAATAAAAAATCGTGGTCATTATTATAATTATTGTAGTCGTTGTTCGAAAGGAAACATCTTCGGACCACACACATGATCAGGTCGAGAATTCGGCTGCGTTTCGTTTGGCAGTTGTTGGTCGTCGCCGCGGTTCGGGGCTTCCAACCAAAGCGGGTGGTCGGGTTCGGTAGTTTGTTCTGTAGTGTATTTTATCGCATAGCGGAGTCGGTGCAATATTAATAAAATGTCGAAAATGTCGTGCTGTCTCGCGATCTTAGAACGAAATCAATCGAGTTCAAATATGTAATATATTTTTGTGAGTTTTTTTTTTTTTAATTAACATTAGTAGTATGTAACATTAGAAAGTTGCTTAATAATTGGGTGAGTGATATTTTAATTTTTTACATTAGAGAACAAAATTTTGGATCAAGTTTTTTCACGTGTAAGAAGCCTATGAATTGACGTGCAATATTCCAGCGGATTTTAATTTAAAATCAGCTGACAAACTAAAAAGTGTTATAGGGACGCTCTCAAAATGCGTTTTCTTCGAAATTTAGCATATACTTGACAGAACTGCGATTTTTGCGGATTTAAGTTTCATATAACGCCAGCTTTTAATTAAAGTTATAAAAGAATTATTTATTTACAAAATTTTGTGCAAAATAATTCTCAAATTTTTAATGGATTTCAAAAAATTAAAATTGTTTATTTTAATAAATATATTTCAAATCTGTTTATTGCAAGTATGTTCACAGAACGTTAATGTATTTTTGTTATTTAATTTTTATAACAAATATGCTTGTGTTCCATATTAATAAGAATGTTTTTAAAAAATAATACAATCCAAGTAGAAATTTTAAATTGTTTGAGGTTACGTTGTAAATTTTACAGTTCATACTTAAAAAATATGTTTAAAGAAATTAAGATTTAACAAATTTCAAACCTCGAAACAACAATAAATCAACAATAATATAACAAACATAAAATTGTTACATGTAACAACGTAACGGCCATTTTGACGTTTCCATTAGGAAACAACATAAATAATTTATGAGATCGGTTCATTTACATTTCAAGTGCTTTCCGGACGAGTTCGTCCCAAAACGTTTCCTTTATTTCCGCATCTGCAACTAACATCGATACGCGAAAAGCATTATAGATTGTTTGGAGCGTCGTGTAGATCCATATTTTTAGAATGTGCCCTCGTCTCCAAAATGATAAACACAGGACGTTGGTATGTTTGCGACATCTCTGATATCTGGCGTCGAAGTTGGTATTTTCGACGCGTTTAGTGTTTACTGGCCGATTTTCTCATCCGCCGTATAGACTCGACATACGGCTTCATGACAAAAGAACGGCAGTTTCGAGGAGCGCGCGGCCACGACAACGACGGAGCTTTTGCTAAACTGCCGACACATAAAAGAGAACGACGCCGCTGTTTCGTCGAACAAGCGGAGAGTCCGACGTCGTTTTATCTACGAAACATTAACTAGCTTTGTTTACTGGTCCCTTTTGTTCACGTTAACTACCTTTGCACTCGAATGCGAATGTAAATTATTAAAATACGTTGCGAGGAGTTACATTTCGTGTAAGCTTTCTTGTTTCGACTTTTGATATTCGTCGACTTTTTTAAATGGATTTTACGGTTTTATATTCACTCTGGATGTTTTGTTGCGTTCTTGAATAAGTATGCTTCTCTAAATTGTTATTTAAAGAAGACTTTTTTAAATTATTTATTGTAATATGTGAGTACATTTTTCTCGGTTAATTGGCGATGCAAATTTTCATACTTGAAGCGTTTCATTTCGCAACGGTCAGTGTGGTGTTCATCGTGCCCACGCCAACATCCTCATTAAGACTTCCACGAATTTCCTCTTCCTTCGCTTCAATTGATTACGTTTGTGTGCGTGATTCTACCAACGTGGTTGTGTGTGTATGTGAGCTGCGATAATATTTGTGCACATGTGTTGCGCTGCTAATGTTACATAAGCTCCGCTCAGTTCAAATATTATTCCAGAATCAAGATTTCCGGAAATTCAATCCGTCCTCAAACATCACTCGACCGAAGAAGTAGCTCTCCGTCGACGCGTCATCGATCTCGGTTTGTTTAACGTACAACGACTTAATTTCGTTTGTGTGAAAACTTCCCTTCTAATTCGAAGTTTCTGGTTAATTTAGAGCGATACGCGACGAGCGCTCGAGACGCTGGAAATACAGTGAATATAGTTGGAGAGCGGCGGAAAATCCACCGAGCTATATTAAATAGGATACGAATTTGAATTGGAGATGAGTTTTGCCCTCTCGAGGCGTCCTCCGCCTTTACTTCGGTTCTCTTGCGCCTTTGGTTTGTGCCGGGTCAACTCACGTTTGATATTCAGGGGTCAAATTTACACTGCCAAGTCACCGGAGACGTGGGCGGTATTTCAAAATTAATTCGCATAATTTGGAAGATGTACTCGTTCGATTTAAAGAAATTTGTATTTGTATATAAAACTTATAGTGAAACATACGCCTAATGCATTAAAATACATTTATCCGTAAAACACCTTTATCCTTAAAACGACTTGTTCCATAGCACGCCTTTATCCTTAAAACGGCTTAATCCATAGCACACCTTTATCCGTAAAACGCTTAAACCATAGAACGTCTGTATCCATTTAATGACATCCCGGAATTTTTTTTCCATTACTGTATACAGGCCGTCCCAGATAGTGTGCTCACTATTGGGATCTCGTAAACTGTAAGAGATAGAGAGTTGGTTAAATGAGACAAAATGTGCGCTACATCATGGCCTACTTATTAAAAAAAGAAACATTCGAAATAATGGTCGGTATGGACGCTACACGCAAAAAAAGTAAAAATGGCATATTAAATTTTCGCTTGTAGCTCAGTGCGATGAAAAGATACCGGAATAGTATTTTAAGTTATTTTAACATTATTAAGGTACTTTTTTACGTAGAATCCGAATATGTTACTCTAATCGAAATAGCTTTTATAATTTTTGAGATTTCTTAGCTAACTTTCTTATTTTAAATACAAATCGTAGGTGTTGATTGTATCTAAAAGAACATAATTTGCTGTTTTCAATAATGTATAACACTTTGGGTTTATTTGTAGAAATAGCAAAGTTATAACGATATTTGTAAATTGTGGGTACTCTTATGCATGTCTAAGCTATGCATCAGAGGCAGCAATGAATTAAAATGTTGTGTTTTAAAGAATTTCGTGAAATAAATAGACGTATTTTACAAAAAGTTATTAATTCGACATTGCGAAGAGCTCAGTTATGTATGAATAACAATGGACGACTTTTTGAGCATTTGATGTAGTTTCTGTTGCTGAAGTACTAATAGTAAATAGGTACGTACAATTGTGTTTTATTTACTTTTTAGCAATTTTTATACTTTGTTTCCAGGAACAGGTAGGCGTAAAACAAAAAAAATCTAATAATTTTGTTATTTCTACAAATAAACCCAAATTGTTATACATTATTGAAAACAGCAAATTATGTTCTTTTAGATACAATCAAAGCCACCTACGATTTGTATTTAAAATAAGAAAGTTAGCTATGAAATCTCAAAAATTAAAAAAGCTCTTTCGATTAGAGTAACATATTCGGAATCTACGTAAAAAAGTACCTTAATAATGTTAAAATACTATTCCGGTATCTTTTCATCGAACTGAGCTACAAGCGAAAATTTAAAATGCCATTTTTTCTTTTCTTGCGTATAGCGTCCATACCGACCAATATTTTGAATGTTTCTTTTTTTTTAATAAGTATGCCATGATGTAGCGCACATTTTGTCTCATTTAACCAACTCTCTATCTCTTACAGTTTACGAGATCCCAATACTGAGCACACTATCTGGGACAACCTGTATAGTAGGGCGAACCGCAGCCGTCCTTCGATCGGGAATACCGGTCGATCGTCCAGCATTACTCCTTTGTATTCTAGCTTTTGAATTTGAATTACGGAGTGAACATACCCCATACAAACCTCGAATTTTTATTCCAAAATTTTAAGAATTGTACTCTTTTGTATTTCAATTACGGACCCAACCCATACAACTCATATATTTTTAGTAGGTGATCCACCACTGTCATATAGCACTTGCACATAAATATAAGTGGTTTATCAGAATTTGATTGTGGCTCTACAGGTACACTGTGGAATGACACACAATTTAAATGTGCAGATTCATGCAACTCAATTTTACTCTATTACCATTTGATATTAAGGCATTACAAGATTAAACTGTAATTTTCTTCGTGCAATTGTATACAGAGTGTTTACTAAACATGCGGCAAAATTTCCTTGGGCTTCTTTAAAATTTTGTTGTCTTTGGATTATTTTCGAAGATACCGGGCGATAACAGTTCGAAAACGCCATTAGTTCAACCGTAGATTTCATACGTTGTAGATTACATTTCCATTGTTACGTTTCATTTTCTGTCTTAGAATGTTGTCAAAATTGATTGCGTTTCGCCGAGAGGGGGTGACACCTGTGACTTTTGTGACGGGCCCGACATCGAAAAGGGCCCGACCGTTGGGCCCCGACGTGTCACATTGTACTTCTTTTAGGTCTTTTGAATGTCAATCACGGAGCTAACCCAACCCATATAACCTCTACATTAATATCGCAAAATTTTAAAACCGACTTTTCGAATTTCAATCACGGAGCGAACCCAACCTATACATTTATATCGCAAAATTTTAAAAACCTTCCTTTTGATTTTCAATCGCAGAGCGAACCCAACCTAATTCCTTTTTTTATTAAAAATGATGCAGCAGTATTTTAAGTGGCGCCCGGACCACACGCTTGTCACGGGCCAGAAAATTTCTCTCGGCGGCCCTGGCGTTTCGTATTAAACTTTTATTAGTGAAGTTATCTAATATGAATCGCCATACGAACGCCGAGATGACTGATACGCATTTTATGTATGGAATCTTTACATGTAACAGTAAGTAATAAAGTATATATATACAGGATGTTCAAAGTTATACTATTGCTATCTTCGTTATTTTTTGAGCTACAGAGTCGGTTAAATTAGCAAAGATACAGTGATTTTTCCGCTGATTACAATGCTTCACACAAAAAAACAATTGCGCATCACATTTCAGAGCCAACTCAGATAATTAGATTGTTTTAAATGGAACAGCCTGTATATTTATGTAGCAGTCGGTAGAAAATGAAATTTTGCACAAAATCTTCTTATACTACTATAACCTAGAAATGAAA
>JAFFZR010001750.1:0-31244 GCA_018397195.1 Lethrus apterus
TAAGTATTTTTATTTAAAAACTCAACCCAATGTTACGCCACTGATATTATTTTTATCATCGTTTTTCTTAACTTTTTGTAAATTTTAAGTATTTTTATTTCAAAAACCCAACCCAACCCAACGTTACGCCACTGATATGATTCTGTGTCATCGTTGTTTTTCTTAAATTTTTGTAAATTTTTGCAATTTTTATTTCAAAACCCAACCCAACGTTACGCCACTGATATGATTCTTTATCATCGTTTTTTCTCAATTTGTAAATTTTAAATATTTTTATTTAAAAACTCAACCCAACGTTACGTCACTGATATGATTCTTCATCATCGTTGTTTTTCTTAACTTTTTGTAAATTTTAAGTATTTTTATTTAAAAAACCCAACCCAACGTGACGCCACTGATATCATTTTTTATCATAGTTGTTTTCCTTAACTTTTTGTAAATGTTAATATTTTTATTTAAAAACCTAACTCAACGTTACGCCACTGAGATCCATTCTTAATCAACGTTGATTTTCTTATTTGTTTGTAAATTTTAAGTATTTATATTTAAAAATCCAACCCAACGTTACGCCACTGATATGATTTTTTATCATCGTTGTTTTTCTTAACTTTTTGTAAATTTTAAGTATTTTTTTAAAATTTTCTTCTCTAAATCTTTTCACTTCTAATATTTCCTTCTTCCAATTTGTCTTCTTCCAGCTTTTCTTACAGTCTTTCCTTCTCATAGTCGCTTGTCCTCCTGCCTCTTGCCTGAGTCTTGGTGGGGTGTAAAGATCTTCACTTGTTGGTTCCTTTTAATTTTCATCCTTATGTAATTCATTTACAGGTTGGTGTAGTTCTCCCTCTTGTTTTTTATTTATTTTTTTTTTGTTTCATTAATATTTTATTCTCTTTTTTGTAAGGAACTGATTCAAGATTAGGATGGGGTTTTAGACTCGGCGACAGGGCCGACTTTCAAGTATTGGTGGAACTCGGTCCACAAACGTACACCCGTCCCTTGGGCAACCAACCCCAACCGAACAACAGCAACAAAAGAAACGCGCCGACGAACTTATCCAACGCGTTGTACGCGCAAAGACAACGCGAAAAAGATCAGGTTTTTATTGTTTCGCGATTTTGCGACGTCGTTCACTTTTTCTCGTAGATTTCCGAGACGGACGGCGGACAATGGATCAAGACGTGGAGCCAAGAGATGAAAGGTCCCCAACAAGGGGAGAAGGATCGCGAAACGGTCGGTTTGCGACCGAAACCCGGACTGGGCGTCGGGGAAATCGACGCCAAGTCCGTGATTCCGGCAGATTTCGACGTCGAATCCGGAACGAACGAGGCGAAAGTTACGGAAAAGGCCTTGGATGACGTCAGCTTGGATTGAGTGTCGAAGAAATCTCGTCGTTAATGTTCAAGGATGTGATCACGTGTATATAGTTTATTTTTTTTTGTTAAATATATTTTTATACGGGTTCAGTTGTTTTAGTTTGAAGAAGGTGAACTGTCAGCTAGTTACCAGCTGTGTAGCTCGCAGTTTATAATAAACATTTACATACAGTTGTATCTATCGGTTAATAAAGACTACGTTGTACAAGTTAATAAGTTAACTGTAGCCGATATAGCTGGAAAACTGTCATGGCCACCTTAACTTATTGCTAATTTACTAAACATAAAAAGCTGATAATTTTGAGTTATCTTCGTTGTCAGTTCATACCTGATAACTAGATGCCATTTTTAACCATTTATAGCTAATTAACTAAAAATTAAAAATTTTGTTGATTTGCAACTCGACAATTTTTTTTTTGCCATTTTGTGTTTGACGACTTGTATTTTCAACATGTAAGTCTCAATTAAAATTAAATTCTGGTACAATGAGAAAAAAACAATCAATTATTCCTTCCATTTTTCATTTTGCCGTTTTCTGTGAGGTGTGTTTAAAAGGAAGTGATCGACATATTGTAATGTTATTTTATGTACACTTATTCGATTTACTTACGTTTATGTTAAAAAAAGGATATAAACGGTATTTCTCGGATCACACATAACCAAGGTTTAAATACAATAATTATAGTCAAGTTAGTTGTAAGTTTTGTGTATTTTGTTCGTTAATTTTAAGTAAGTTTTGTTTGTTTATTGTATCCGGAACCATTCCTATGACCTAAAACAGAAAATTTGTAAAATTAATAAGTAAGTGGATGTCACCCACCTTGAATCCACTTAATACGAAACGTACTGTTAAAAATCGACGAATTTCAAATATCGTAGGTGCCATGGACTTTTAAAAGAACGCCTTGAATTTGAAAAAAAAAAAACAAAAATGGAACAGTTTAGCGTCTCTTGCGGAATTGTGAACATCTCCGCACGTCGAGTGTTTGAAAAGTTATCTTCAAAACCAATTTTCATACAATAAGCGTTGAAAAACTTAATAAAAACGATTAAATAGAGATTATAAACCAAGTGAACACGTTTGAACGTCATTGGCGATTTACATTATGCGATACGCCACCTCGCGACAAACTTTTACACTAGCGACAAAGGGACATCAGTTTTTAGTATTCAGGCGATTGATACGTCCATTTTACCAATTTCCGTGTTCTTTGCTTGTTCAACTACTATTTTTTTTTTTATGTAAATCAGCTTTTTTCAAAATTAATTATTAATATTTTGAATTGTCCCTTTGTCAATAGACACGGTAAATGGTAATGTAAATTACCAACTGACTGGACCGAAGTTCGGAAATTCGTCGTGATGGCCGCCACCAGAGCAGCGAAGAAACGAATCATTTTGGTGTAGATACCGTAAAATTAAAATTACAAATTATATTGATTAAAATGTTCATGTAATTAATGCGAATTACATAATGAACTAATTTCGACCTTGCTAAATTGAATTGCACAATATAAAATTTCGCACGGCGTCGGTTCGCAACAATTGAAATTAAATTGTCGTTAGGGGGCGTATTAGTCGTTTTTTTGCAAATCGTAAATGTTTTCACGTTTCATAATATTTGTTTTGTTTTCTGTCAATGTTTTTTTATTTACATTAGTAAATTGTTTGTTTTAAATTTATTTCATTTTAAATCTTGGTTATTATTGTCTAAGGATAACTACAGATTCCTTTACCACTAATTTGAACGTTGGTGGCGCCTTTTTCCGGTAATTTCAAAATTAATAAATGTCTTGTCAAAATTTGAATCTAAAAAGAGCGGCAATTTTAAATTTCTGCGAACCTACGAAAGTATAAAAAGACTTGATGAGCTAACAGCTGAGTTGTGGTAAAATTCAAATTAAATCAAATCAAATTAAATATGTAATTCAAAATCAAAAACACATCACCACAATATGTTTAAAACGATCCGGAATGTTGTATTTTCGCCTATTTTTTTATTGCCAACTTGTGTTTTCAACATGTTAGTTTGTGTCAGTTTTAAGCTAATTAACTAAAAATGAAAAACTTATAAAGCACTGACATTTTGACAGTTATCTCCATTTTCAGTTCATACCTGACACTAGATGAATTTTTCATTTTTATCAGTTTACAGCTAATTAATTAAAAATAAAAATATGCTGATAAATTCGCAACTCGACAATTTTTTTTATTGTCATTTTGTGTTGGACAACTTGTAATTTCAACATGTAAGTTTCAAGTTAATTAACTAAAAGTGAAAATTGGTAAAACATCGACATTTAAAAAAAAAAAAATTAAAAAAATCACATACTTAAATTAATAATTTTTATTCTTATCCATCCATTATTTGTATTTACAATTTTTTTATGACGTGTATAATTAAATATATAATTTTTACATAATAGACATCGATATAACTTTGCTGTTCAATTGTTATGTGTGTAGCATTTTTGATTGAAAAAAAAATTAAACGATAGTATGATTTTTAATCATCGAGAAAAAAATTAACTAGTTATTAACTAGTAATTTGAAACAGATTTTTGTAATTCGTAAACAACCGACTTCTTAAAAACTTTTTCGTGCTTAGACTAAATATTTACAAAATAAAACGAAGGATCCTAGCGCCATCTGTGAAGCAAATCATGTGACGTTGATCTCCTCTTCGCTGTCGTTGGAGCTGTCATAATCGATACCGTCGTAAATCTGATAGCTCTGCAAAGGTAAGCAGTGAGCGGCGTTGTCGCGCTGCGCCCTCTGTTGGTCGATGGGCGAATGCGCCGGTGAAATGTCGCCGACGTCGCTCAGATCCAACTTCGGTTTGTCGCCGTCCGCGTCGCTCAGATCCGGATGCGGATTGTTTTTGTTCGGTAGCGTTTGTTCGCGCGAACCTCCCGCCGCCAACAGCTCCCTCTCTTTCGAGTTTCGCCACTTCATTCGTCTGTTTTGAAACCATATCTTCACCTACACAGAAAATAATAATAAAGTTTAATTAGTTTCCTCCTAATAATTAAAGGAAAACAAATAATAAACATATAAATTCGCGATTTCGTGCAGCAACAATTCTTATCTTTTAACTGTTAGTTACACAATATGATTAGTTATTTTTTTCAATTGAATTTTTTTGTCAAACAATTCTTGCATTTCTTCTTATTGTTTATTTTTTTTCATCATTAATTTTGTCAGACCTTTTTTATTTTTATTTTCATTAAAAAAATTGTTTCGTATTTCTTCTTATTTTTGGTTTTTCTTCATTTTTTTTGGGCTTTTATCATTAATTTTCTTAGGTTTTTTGTCAGTTCCATTCTTTCATTTTGTCGAACAAAATCTCTTGGATATTTTTTATTTTGTATTTTCTATTTATTCTTTCTTTTCATTCATCATTAATTAAAGGGCAATTACTTTTTGTTCTTCTTTTTTTGCAAAAAAATCTCTAGCATTTTTTCTTATTTTGCATTTTGTCATTCCTTTTCTTCATTAATTTTATTGGACCTTTTTTATTTTAATTTTTTATTTTGACCAAAAAAATTTTTTGCGTGTTTTCTTATTTTAGGTTTTTCTTCTTATTATTTCTTGCCTTTCATCATTAATTTAATCAATTATTCTTTTCAGTTTTCAATCTTAACGTCCGAAAACTACAAACAAACAAAGATTTTCGTATAAAATTATATCCTGATTTTATCATCATTTCTCAGATCGATAATCGCGATAAATGCACAAATTCAATACAAAGATTCTCGGTTAAAACAAATTATTCCTTTAATATAATTATTAAGGAGGATAGCGATAAGTGGATTTTTTCCAAACTTCCTATTGCGACCCTTACATAAGGGTGATATTTCCGTCGGATGGCGAGGCGTCACCGAAGGAAGATTATATAAGAAAGCTCGGCCAATGGAAACGTTCCAGTCCTCCCTCCGACGACGATAAGGGAAAATCCAGCAAAACGTAACACACCCCCGGTCACAGGGTAAACGACGGCGAAGGGGTAAAAAACGAGTTTCGGTTGTTTTGTTTTTGCTCCGCCGCCGCGCGCCGCCGCGCCGCGTTCAAAAGACAAACGAGAGTGCATTTACGTCTTAAATTATTCATTTGTTTATTTATGACGATTTGTTTTTATTTTCTCGAGAAACTGCGATTTAGTCGTAAAAAAAATGCGTGAAAAAATTCATAATAAAAGAAATAATAAAAACGAAAAATTGAATTGAATCTTTTAACTGGCGGTTGATGGCTTTGACATTTTGACAAAAAAATAATTCAAATTTCATTTAATTTAATGATAAATTGACAGTTTAGAAAAATATTGCTTAAAAATTAATTATAACTTCTATCCATAAATTGGTAGTTAGCCGCGATAAATTAACATTTTTTAAGTTTTATAAATTAATTTACATTTGGCAATGGTGAGTGTTTGTCATTTTAACAATGAAAAATTTTACTTAAAAAATTAATTTTTTAACAGAAAAATTGACGGTTAACTGGGTAAATTAGCAATTTCTGTTGGACAATTTGATCAGTTAACTGGCAGGTGATGACGTTGATCATGTTGATAAATGAAAATTTAACTAATGAAATAAATTTAACTGGCTGATGTTGATAGTCATGTTGACAAAAAAATTGTAATGAAAAAATTAATTAAGACTTAACGGATAAATTGTAAACAAACTGACAGTTGCTAATGTTAACAATTTGTCGTTCTGATCAAAATGTTACACACCAAATTAATTTAAAAAAATCTTAATTATTAAATTCCGTCTATTTATTTTTTAATTTCATTTTTAAATCTTTGACTCATATTCTAATTTTTTTTAAACAGTTTAAACGTAAGCGTACGTAAACAAGATCGGCGCGCTTGTATACGTAAGGATTTCTCAAAACTTGTTTTCTAATTTCTTTGAACAAGATCGACGCGACAAAATTTCAAAACTACCCATAAATGTCCCCCAAAATATAATCAAATCAAAGGAGATTTCGATCGGAACGAAACAAATGAGTTTCAATTCCCCAATGGCTTTTCATACACAAACGAGCGTCCACTGTCACTGACAGTCGTTTAATGCACTCCTTATCAAATCCCATCGCACGACTCGAAACAACCGCTATTTACCGCCTAATATGTGTGCGTTGGGGGGGGTGGTGGTCGATTTCCCTTCCGAATAAAAGTTAAACCGAACGTTTAGGTCTCGTGATCGATGACATATCTTACTAATAGATTCTTTCCCTCCGAATAACCACTGCGTTAGATCGGCAACATATGTTTTTGATGGGCCACTAACAAGGGGGAGTAAAGCGGCGGCGGTCGCGTTCAAAAACAGAAGCCCGACATAAAATACACAAACGCGCGCGCGTACGCACGAATAGGTCGAAAAGTGTGTGGACAATCTTCGATTTGCGACGTGGGCTTCGCTTTGTGAATTTCGCTTTGTTTCACGTCGACGCGTCCGAAACAGAAGACGGCGATGCTGTTTTGCATAAAAATCGACGTCCAATCCGAGAAAAATCTACGAAGTAAGGAATAAGTTATGAATAAATTAATCTAGAGAAAAAATGAAGAAAATTTAAACCATGTCTCTAGAATTAATTAAAAAAATAAATATATATAATTCGTAAACTTCGAATAAGTGAAAAATCCAAAGAAAAAAGAAAAACAAAAAGGAAATGCAAAAATAATAAAAAATGAAGAGACGCGAATCTAGCAATCCAGAAACGAGCTTGGATGAGTTGTTTTGCATTAATTGAGTTGTGTTGGGTTGAGTTTTCCGATTTTGACTGTGTTTTTATTTTTCTCATATACATTTTTTATTTTTCTCATTATTATTTTTATTAATTTATTATTACTATTACTCTTTCTTTTTATTCTTCTTGTTATTACTTTTTTATTTTTCTTATAATTTTTATATTATTGTCATCATCATCATCTTAAAACCCCACCACGACGTAACGAAAAGAACCGAAAACCAACCTGACTGTCTTTGAGGCCGAGCTTCTCCGCCAACTTCTTTCTGTCGGGTTTGCTTATGTACTTCTGTATCTGAAACCTCCTCTCGAGACCTTTTCGCTGAAGATCGCTGAAGACGGCCCTTCGCATCATGCCCCTTCGGGGTTTTCCTCGCCCGCTGTGCGCCCATGGAAACGTCCCCGGCAACGGGAAAACCGCCGACTGCGTACCCGAAACCGGCGTCGACACTAAATCGAAAGAACGAGAATTAATTAAAAAGAAGGGTTTGGATTAATTTGAAATCGTTTCACTCAGAAGATTCAAGAATATATAGAACATTCAATTAACAAAATGTTTTTTTTTGTGTGAGTGTGCGGTGCTACCCGAACGCTTCTCAACTTTAATTAATAGAATGTTCATTTAATTGTCAGTCTATTCATTCAGCAGTTTACTCACTGAGCAGTCTACTCATTCATCAGTCTGCTTCATTGAATAAATTCACCATCTACTCGCTAAGAGGTCTATTAATGATCAATCTGCTCCATTGAGTAGACTCAACATTGAGTATATTAATCGTTGAAAAGATTAATGTCGTTTAGTAATCATTTAGCAGAATGATTATTTACTAAATAATGTGTAAATTTGTCACTATTTAAATATAATTTTCAAACTGAATTTAAAATGTGTAATTTTTTTTGTAAATGTCAACTAATGAGAAAGTTACATCGATTATTTAGAGTACAAAGCGTCTTAGTTCGTAATTATTAAGTTCACGACTCATTTGCACGACTAATCTTTTAATAGTTTAATCACTGATTAGATTAAACTTTTAGTAGAATAATCATTGAGTAGACTAAACATTCAATAGAATAATCATTGAGTAGACAAAACATACAATAGAATAATCATTGAGTAGACTAAACATACAATAGAATAATCATTGAGTAGACTAAACATTCAATAGACTAATTATTGATTAGATTAAACACAATTTGGTAAATTTTAACAATTATTTGAGGTGGACCACTTTAAATTTATTGATGCTTCGATCGGCGCTCGACAAAAACAAACCAACAACAAAAACAGTTAAATGAAGTGTTGTCGAATTGCAGTTTTAGCGCGATGGACCATCGAAAAGGGTCACGAGTGGCTCACCTGTTAGATAGGGCTGCGGCCTGCAATGGGCTAACAGTATGTGCGGGTTGAACTGCGGAGGTCTGCTGGCTACCGGCTTGGCTATGCCGTGTCCGTGGCTGTTCAAGTACGTCCCAAGGCCGAGCAGACTTGGCGGTGTCACATGTACCAACGAATCTGCAACAATTTAAATCAATTTTACTGAATGAACCAAAAAAAAAAAAAAAATTATAAAATTAGCCAATTCCGATAGCCGATTATTTAAATTTTTGCTTTGCTTTCAGAAAAGAACGTTTCGAACATAAACATGTCCTCAGACAATTAAGCAGTTTAAACATGCGCACGTCAAACAAACTTAAAATCCGCGAAAACGGCGGTTTTATCTCCACTGGTGAGTAATTTCAAAATTTGTAGTTTTGAATACGCCCCTCTAAGGTTATGTAAAATTTGTACATTAATTACGTTAATTTTTACATTTTTGAATTAGTTTTTTGGATTGGGTTTAAGTTGGGTTCGGCCGTTTAAATTTGGTTCGATCGGGTTCATTGATCACTAACTGAAAGAAAAAAATGAGTATATTTCTTATGACAACCCTATGCGACGTTACAACGACTATGGTCTCCAGCTCCAGCTGAAACGAATAAATCAACTAATAAATAGGGATTGTTGGTTGATACCCAATTCTAAAAAAAAAAAAACGTTGTCTAAAGATCCTTATGGATTTGTTTCATTTTTCACATTTGAATGTTGAATAGCTTTGCCTTAACTTAAACACAAACCCATCACTTTTACAAAAACGTCGATCGTTGATTTTAAACCCAACCCGATGAAGTTGGAACAAACCCAACTTGTTCCCGAAACGTTTGTTTATTTTCGAATTTAAAAAGTAGGGTTTCTGTGCCGGCCATATCCATTTCAATGAAATACGATTTGCAAGATGATTTGTAAATTTTTTGATTGAAAAAAAAATGGGTTTACGTGACATACATATTGGGTTTCCGTGTCCCACTTGAAACAAACCCCAAAACGTAACCTATGAATTAAAAGAATTTTTCGAAACGCACTTTGTGAGTTTAAAAAAGTTGGGTTTCTGCGCGAACCCAATTTATTTAAACCCCAACCCAGCACCGATGCAATTTGCATCGTTAATACTTAATCGTTAATAGACGGATTGAAGAAGCTTCGTTCAAACGTTCAAATGTTGGTTTCACAAAGTTTTTCTTTTCAGCCAACTTTTTGGGTTTTAAAAAATTGGGTTCCTGTGCCAATTATAGTTGAATCCGAAACAAAATCCTTGTAATGCGATCATCAAGGCTGAAACGCGGTTTTTAAAAAGGGAATTTTTAAAACGTTGGGTTTTGTGGCAATTCAATTTATTTTAAACCACCACCGTTTGCAAAAAGGGCCCCGATGGTCAAACCCGATCAACTCATGTTTCATTATCCAAACCCAATTGAGCCGTAAATACTTACGTGTTTTCAAAAAATAGTTGGGTTCAAATGGACTTCCAATTGGTTTTTAAAGTTTAAGTTGTAAGGGTTTGGTTTGGGTTCTTTAAACCCAAACGTTTTAGTTAAATTGGGAGTTTTTCATTTGAGAATTTCAAAATTCGGTTTATGCGCCAAAATATTTTTTTTTTGACCCAAGGGAATCGCCATTTTCAAAAAAGGACCTGGATACTCAAAGCAACCCAAACAAATCTTATTTGAACCCAAAAAGTTGGTTTCGAACGAGCTTGGCACATAATTGAGTTTCTTAAACCCAAACTAAGCCGTTTAAACGTACCAATTAATTTAAAAATCTGATATTCCAGAATTTCAAAATTGGGTTTTTGTGACACAACTTATGACAGATGCACAGCGCCACCTATCGGCGAGCGTTAACATCGTCCGTCATTTGTTCAAACGTTCCAACTGGTGTCAAGTTTGAAAAAAGTTGGGTTTTTAGATTTAAAAATTGGGTTTAAAACGAACTATAAAAGCCCAAATCAAGTTGATGGATCACAATTTGGAATTTGAAAAAAATTGGCCGCTACGTTACGTTTCGTTCCAATTTAAATAAAGTTGCTATTGCAACTACAATTAAACCCAACCCTTTTGGGTTTAAAAATTTGGAACACCCCATCCAGCTAAGAGTTCGATTGGATTTGTGTATTTTCGAGTTTGAAAAGTTAGATTTGCCATGGCAATTCATTCGAACCGAATTCAAACATAACCTAAAGTTTGTGAAATCGGGGATACCCAAATTACTTAACGAAAAGTTTGCAATTTTTTAAAAATGTTGGCTCATTGCGTCGACTACACTCGAACCCTAAAATAACTAAGAGGCATCGAAATATCCAGTTAGAAAAAGTTGGGTTCACGTGTCAATTTAAGAAAGTTGGGTTTATGCTCAAACTCTACCGTTAAACCCAACCGTTGGATTTCGGATTACAAATCATCAATTTCTTAACTCAACTGGGTACGGATATTTCAAGCTTAGATACACAAACACGTTTTGTATAATTTTTGCCAAATTTGGGTTTAAGGATCCTTTTGCTCAACATGTTTACATAAAAGAAAAAAATCATGCGCAATATTTCATTGCGATAAAAGTTTGACGTCGCGCATCATTTTTTTCTTTTATGTAAACATGTTGAGCAATAGGATCCTTAAACCCAAATTTGGCGCGCCACTGGCAAAAATTATACAAAACGTGTTTGTTTATCTAAGCTTGAAATATCCGTACCCGGTTCGGTTAAGAAATTGGTGGGTTATAACCCGAAACCCAACGGTTGGGTTTAATGGTAGAGTTTGAACATAAACCCAACTTTCCTAAATTGAAACACCTGAACCCAACATTAACTTAAATCCGGTAATAACGGCGGTATTAACATAACAATTAGCTTTGTTTTAACTTTCAGATACAGATTATAATTTTAGCGTTTAAGTAAACAAGATCGGCGCGCCCAAATTTACAAGGTGTTTAAATTAAACCCAAGGCTTGCAAGGCTGTTATCTCTTTGCTAGAATCGCTATGCACAAAAGCCGTTAATAAAATGTGATTTTTCCATCCGATGCAATTTCTCATTCTACATGAATAAAAGTATACGTAATTTAGTGTGAGTGATTATAGTTTTCCAAATTAAAAATTCAACTTTAAGTGATCGATTTGGACCAGTAATTATTTAGAGAACGTAACTTTATAGAAATAACGATACTTCCGTTTCGAACGGAAGCGTCAATTTTCCTCAATACGAGCGTGCGTTTCGTCGAGTCCGCTTCACACAAACGGCGGTTCCGATCGCAAGGGGTTGATTTGGACGGCGTCAGCTGTTGCGGCACTTAGCCACCCTTAAAATAGCCGGGCGCGCGTTCCCAACGCCGACTCGACCCAAGGTTCAATTTCCGTCGGCGCCGAAGACTAAATCTTTCGGCGCGCGCGGCGCTGTCGAAAAAACATGTCGCCGCATTTACACGTATTAATTCAGACGGTTCGCCCGGAATCCCAAATCCAGGAATAAATTGACTCCGGGAGGGCCTCGAATTTTACGTGAATCGTGACTTTGGCGGACGCGCGCGGTCTTTGTTTCGCGCCATCCAGACGCTTCGATTTCGGATCAATTAACGAAGCGATGGGCGTCATTAAATCAGAAAATATGTGATGTACGATGGGTAATCGTTTAGTATTTTTTGACACAATTTGTTTTAGATTTATCAATTTTCTTTACAATTTTACGTCATAACTGAAAAAATATATAATTATTTATTGGAATATTTCTTGGTATATTTTTAAAATATTCATCTTGCTTCCAGCCCAAGGGTACACACATTTTTTATGGCGTCCCCTTCTTTCTTTTCGTTCAAATAAAATTTGCGCCCCCGTTTTCGTTTAAATAATTTACTACTTTGTTTTTCGTTTAAATAACGACTCATTTTTCGTTTAATAATTTAGGACCCCCTTTTCGTTTAAATAATTCGCAACCCCTTTTTCGTTTAAAGAATTCGCGCCCCCTACTCAATGATATTCAAATTGTTTAAAAGGAATGAGTAGACATTTTTTTTTTAATAATTTTTAGTAATAAAAAAACAATAAATTATAAATATAAATAAAAATGACGAAAGAAAAATAACAAAAATTTTAAATAAAATAATTTTTAAAAAATTTTGAATTTAACACTAGCTCGCCCCCCACTTTGCTCATTCCTGGTCTAGACCAGCCTTACATTTTAAATTCCATCTTCATTTTCACTCTTATTAGATAAAATATATAGAGCAATTTCCGAGGGGCTACACGAAAAATAAAAAAAAAATTTTTTACGTCCCTATTGTCACAAGAACAATTATTCCACGAGATTTCAATTTAAATATAAATTCGCGACTCCATTTTGTTTAAATAATTTGCGTCCCCTTTTTAGATTAAATATTAATTTTTAAAAAAATGTTTGTAATAATATGTAATAAGATGATCAATTTCAATAACTAACATCACGCCCCCACAATTTTTCTGCTGCAGAAGGCGATGCCCCCCCCCCTAGTTTGTTTAAATAATTTGCGTCCCCTTTTTAGATTAAATATTAATTTTTAAAAAAATGTTTGTAATAATAAAAAAATAGATGATCAATTTCAATAACTAACATCACGCCCCCCACAATTTTTCTGCTGCAGAAGGCGATGCCCCCCCCCTCCCCCTAATTTGCTCATTCCTGATTTAGACCAACCTTTTAAGTATATCGTGATCTCCACACTTATCTTATCAGATAAAATATAGAGCGGAATTTCCGAGGGGACAACAAGAAAAATAAAAAATTACTTTTTTTAAATTATTTGTAACACGTTCGTGTATTGCAAGAACAATTATTCTGTGTGAATTAAATTTAAACAAAAAATTAATATTTAATTAAATTTAATTTCAATTTTTTTCGTTTGACCGCCCCCTCCTACCCAAAAATTTGTAACATATTACCCAGTATAGCTCTCTTTTATTTTTTTAAATTATTATTATTACAATTTTTATAGGGGGGGGGGCAAATTCCTTTTAAAATTATAAAAAAATATTATCTTAATTATTGTATTTCTAATTTTTGAAATCAAATTTTAGTATGTCCTTTAAATAAAAAAAATTATCAGTGTTTATATATTTAATTTTTTTAAAATATTTTTTAATTTTTTTAGTATCCCATTTTTTAATTATCAGCATTAAAAAAAAACTTTTTAAACTCACGTTGGAGAATTTACCCAACAAATATTTGCCCCCACACAATTTAAATTTTTAAATATAATTCTCCGGGGGATCATTTTTTTAAGTCTCACATTATTATAATAATCATGAAAGTTCATCCAAAGTTCCAGAAAATCTCTCGAAGTGCACTTTAACAACGATTGGATTTCGCCGTGTTGCCTTGGAAACATTTAGAGGGTACACTGAGGTGTTCAAGTATGTGACGTCATTTCCTCACAGAACAGGCGCCTAACTGACAAATTTGCCACTTCACAAATTATATCCCAACACTCACCTCGTTAACTTCGAACGTATATTATTTTATTTCGTGGAGGGGGGGGCACGGGGGTATTTGCAAACATTTTATAGAATGAAATCTTTAAAAAAACGTAGGGGTACATTAAATCGTCGACGGAAATAAATCAAAACAAATCGGCAACAAAGCGACTTGATATTATTTTAGGTGTTTGGCAGGGGGGCACAAATGATCAAATGAATCCCTCGCGTACAACACGTTGTGAAAACATCTCATTGTGTCTGTATCTATTTATAATGTTCAACAAACCGACGTATTGTGTTTGCACAATGGATTCTCTAAAGGATAATCCACATTGAGATTTTGTTTGCGATCGGGATTAACGAGACCCCCTCGGAGATGTTTTATTAGGTCGGTTTTGATTTTTTTTTTATTTTTATTTCGAACGAACGAAAAGCTTCACGCCCTTTTAAACTTACCCGGAATAAATTGCGTGGTGTTTTTATTTTTGGCGTGGGATTTTTTTTTAAAGAAAAATTGTAAACTTTACCTTAAAAATGTATAAAAAAACTGAAACGAAAATAAATTTATGAATGTTGAATATTTCTTTTCAGTTGCAACTTTTAGAAAATAATTAATTAAAAATAATTAATTCAATTGTAATTAAAATTTAATTTGTTAAAAAATTAACTTGTAATAATTAATAAAGTACAATGATAAATTACAATACAAATAAGTAAAACATAAATATTAAAAAAATTAAAGAAAACAACTTAATTATAAAAAAAATTTGGTAATTTTTTATAAACTTTTTTACAGTGGTGAATTGGGTTCGCGTGAAGTTAAATTAAAAACATCGTTGAAAATTAATATAAATAAAAATTAATCACCTAAAAGGTAAACAAAGTTACAGTTTTCAACGCCCCCTTTGGTGCAAAGAAAAATTATAAAATAAATTAAAAATTTAAAAAATACTAAATAAGTGCGGAAGGTGATAAAAATTAAATTTATCGTACTTTATTGATATTTAATAATCAAAATATTAACTTAAGACGGCGGGGGCGACAAAATTGTTTTAATTTTAAAACTAATTTATCAAAAAATTAAATGGTGGAAATTTAAAATTCAAAATAAAAATGCTTTTTTTATTTAATTCTTATTAAAGTTATTATCCATTTATTTATAGGAAATATTTTTTAAAATATTAAACAAAGTTGCAGTTTTCTTGAAGTAATTAAAAATTATAAAATAAAAAAAAATAAATCATTGAGGGACGCAAAAAAATATTGTGTTCAAAAATATGAAGAATATATAAATATTGATATTTATTAATCAATTAATTTATGGTGGCGGCAATTAATTTTGAAACAAATAATATTGTTAAAAATTTGTAATAAAAAATTTTAATTTTTGAATAAATAATTTTTTTTAGGACAATTTTGCATATTTGTTGGGTTGGGTTAGGGGTACGGGACAATAAAAAAATTAATAAATATTGAATTATTGAATAAATAAAATTTAATTTTTTTCGAGGATAATTTTGTATGAAATTTTTTAAATTTAAAAATTAAAAAAATTCTATATAATGAATTAATTAATTAATTAATTAAAAATTAATTAATAATTTTTTATAAATGGACATTTTTTATTCATTTTTTGTATCTGAATAATTTTTGAAAATTAAAATTTTTAAAAACTTACCATTTTGAATGTGTTTAGGTTGATCGTTTCCTAAAATTGCACTAACACTAAATTTGAGCACTGGTTTCGTTTCCTTGATGACACTTTCGCCGACAACTCTGCATTGAAAGGAATTACAATCCAACCTTCCACAATTCGAGCACAGACGGTTTTTGAAACAATTGTTGAAACGCAAGAAAAGCTCGTTTTTCTCGATCGGCGAGAGTCTATCTTCGTTTTCCGGCGCGTTTTTCTCCTGAATCGAATTCTCCTGCGAAACTTTGTAATTCTCCGGCGAATTGCGTTCGGCCAGATCCTCCGGATTGCTCATCAGATCCGGCGACAGTTTCTCGCGCGACAGCAGATTTTCCATCGAAAACGCCGACGTGTTGTTGTTGAAACTTTTCAACATTTTCCCCGAACTGTTTATGAAATGCAGGGCGGTGTTGTGGAACATTTTCTCGCACGATCACTTTACGCACATTTTAGGAACAATTAAAAAAAAAAAATTCGGAACTTTACCGAAATGAATAATTAAATTATTAAATGAATGCGCAGAATTATTATATGTATTGTACAGGAGTTAGTATATAACTGATGGTCTTTACAAATCCACCCTTGCCGGCTTTCAGGGGGTTGGGCCGAAATTTATAAGGGGTGGAGCCTCTTAAAGCTTTATTTCATTGTCCCTATATATACCTCACAATGCTCCGTACGAATTTGTTTTTATTGTGTTTTTATTGCCGTTACATTACAATGGGTCCTAAAAATGTTTCAACCTTAAACATTCTCATATTGATATATTTTTTTTTCTTATACACATTTCTATTTTAATGCAAATGAATTAAAAAATTACCATTCCAAATGAATGATGATTAATGCGAAACTATTAGTTTTATCAACATTATTATTATTATTATAATTTTTTAACGGAGAGAAATTTAGACAATTTTAAATTTGCAAGGCTTTAAATAATTTAAGATTATTATTAATATTATTGAATAAAAATATTAAAAAATGTTTGTTGATAATAATAATAATCATAAACATAATTAAGTTACTATTCAAAATGAATGATGTTTCATGCGAAACTATCAACTTTGTCAACATTATTATTATTATTATTATTATTATTAATAATAACTGTGAGAATATTTTGACAATTGAAGCTTTAAATAATTACCAATTTATGATTATTAATAAAATCATCGAATAAAAAAATTAAAATTAAAAATCGTTAATAATAATAATAATTTTTAAGCTATTAATTAAATTGTCAATCTTACAAGTTGTCAGTCAGTTACAAACTTCGCAATTACAACGATGCACTCATTACTAAACTACTTAAAACTTAACGTTCGGATTCGTACGATCGTTTGGAAACTTAATTGTAATCTTTGCTTATTTTGTAATTTTTAGCTGCAAGTCTGTAGCAAAATTGTGTTGGTTGAAAGCTTAAGAATATAAAATTTACAAATTAAAAACTTAGTAGGATATAAGTTTCCTAGTTACAAATCGCAAACATGTTTGCAAATTGCAAACTTAAACGAGCACGTTTACAATCCCTGTTTCTTGTCACGAGCCTTTCAATGTTTTAATTAATTTGCAATTGTCAATTTGTAGTAAAATTTGCAACCGTAAGTTTGCAAACTTTAATTTGGAATAAAAATTTACAATTTCCAAGCTTTGCAATTTCTTGTAAACATGTATCGATAAAATGTTGTTTGCAATTTAATTGCAAAATTTACTTATCTGCAAAATTTACAAACTAAAAACTTAATTTAAAAAAATTTAAGTTTGCTAACAACAAGAAATTTGTAGCAAAAAATAACCAGTCTTGATTTGCAAACTAGAAAATTATTCGTAAAAGTCGTTTGCAATTCCCATTCGCAATTTGAAGTTCGAAAATTGACTGTAGCAGTTTAAGTTTGCAATTTCAATCCGTAAATTGCAAACTTAACTGAACATTTGCAGTCCATTTTGCGAATTTGAAACTTAAATATAAAACTCGATAAAGTTAAGAAAAATTCGCAAACGTGATTGCAAAAAAACTTAATTGCAAAACTTAATTTGTGGTAATTATGATTTACAAATTCGTAGCAATTTTACAGATTTGTAGCAAAATTATAAATACATAAAATTATCTAAGATTGCAGTTAACTTAACTAACACTTTGTTGCAAAAATATCAAACTAGGAATTTAATTTCAATACTTATTTGCAATCCATTTTATAGCAAAATTAATGAATAAATTTACTTATAATTTAAGTTTGCAATAAATAATTGCAAAAAAAAATTAATTTTTAATTTTTATTTGTAAAAACTTAGTAAATAAAGCAATTTTCTTTCGCAAACGTAAGTTTAAAAATTGATCGTAGTAATTATTTTAGTTTGCAATTTCGAGTTTCAATTTTTGCAATAATTTTTTTAATATAAATTTAAAATTCAATTTCGAAACGTTTTTCGTCACCACAAACTTTTATTTATACAATAGGAGTCGTCGGTCGCATCCAGCTCCCACCAAATTCGGCGTTCGAAATTATAAATTCATATGGAAATTCGGGGGCCGCGCCGATTTAATTTATGCGGTTTCCTTTTCAAAACGGACCGCGGACACAAGCCCAAAGTAAACATTATCTTCATGCATGTGCAAATGTGACGGGGCAGTCGATTGCTTGTTGATATTGAACCGCGTCGAAAAACTAATATCCACGCAACGATATGCTAATTGCGGCCCTGTACGTTTTTTTTTTTTTTCAAACGTCGACGCACCCCAATATCTAAATATTTATCTGTTCGTCGATGCCGAATTCGAAACGTCGAAATTTTCCGTTTGTTGTTTTGCGTTCATGTTTCCTGCTTATTTTCTCAATGAAACTAATGAAAAACGGCACGCAGCCATATCTATTTTTTTAAAATTTTTTCTGTTGACTACGTCTATTTCCTTCTGTTTTTGTAAATTTTGTTCTATTCGTCTATTTTTGTCAATTTTTGTCTACTTTGTCGTCTATTTTTTCTACTATTGTCTTTTGTAAATTTTTATCCATTTTGTCTGACTGAATGTTTTGCTCTTTTTTTAATTTTTTTGTTATTTTGTTTATTCTTGTATATTTTTTCTACTGTTGACCTTGTCTGTTTTTATTTATTTTTGTTTCACTTTGTCTATTTTTTCTACTGTTGACTTTATCTATTTCTGTATATTTTGTTTATTTCGTTCTATTCTTGACAATTTTTGTCTACTTTGTTGTCTATTTTTCTTCTACTGTTGAATTTGTCTACTTTTGTAAATTTTCATCTATTTTGTCTGACTGAATATTTTGTTCTATTTTTATGTTGTTTTTTATTCTTGTTTTTTCTACTGTTGACTTTGTCCACTTTGTCTGTTTTTATTTATTTTTGTCCCACTTTGTCTATGTTTTCTCCGTTGACTTTATCTATTTCTTTATGTTTTGTCTATTTTGTTTTATTCTTGTCTATTTTTGTCAATGTTTGTCCACTTTGTCGTCTATTTTTTCTACTGTTGACTTTGTCTAATTTTATAAATTTTCATCTATTTTGCCTGACTTTGAATATTTTGTTCTATTTTTGAAATTTTTATGTTGTTTTGTTTATTTTTGTATATTTTTTCTACTGTTGACGTTATCTACTTTGTCTGTTTTTATTTATTTTTGTCTCATTTTTTCTATTTTTTCTCCGTTGATTTTATTTATTTCTGTGTGTTTTGTATATTTTGTTCTATTCTTGTCTATTTGTGTCTACTTTGTCGTCTATTTTTTCTACTGTTGACTTTGTTTACTTTTGTAAATTTTCATCTATTTTGTCTGACTGAATATTTTATTGTATTTTTTTAATTAACAACTAAACAAAACAACATATTTGTCATATTTGTCTGTTTTTATTTATTTTTGTCTCACTTGTCCATTTTTTCTCCGTTGAGTTTATCTATTTCTGTGTGTTTTGTCTATTTTGTCTATTCTTGTCTACTTTTCTTTATTTTTTTCTACTGTTGACTTGTTCTACATTTGTTTGATTTTATTAATTTTGTCCATTTTTGTGTACTTTTCTACTGTTGACTTTGTATACTTTGTCTATTTGTGTTTATTTCTTCTACTGTTGACTTCGTCTACCTTTGCCTATTTCTTAATGGCGGGGCATGTAATGTTTGAAAAGACGAAAGTTAGAAGCAATCGTAGACAACTTGGGTTAATGGGAGTAAATAAATCAAAAAATAGAATAGAAAAAATTGTCCGGAAAATTTGGAAATATCTGTGACGGGGCGTGAAGTATCATTGACCTGACTGGCTCGTGCTTCAATCTATCTTTCATTGATGTATGTTTTTTCCATAATAGAAATGTAATAGAGGAAAGCCCGTGCAACTTCGCAAAAATGGTGGTTCCGTATTCACGATTTTCTTTGTTTGCGTATATCGTTTGTTTATGCGATTGTTGTCGAATTTTTTCGTTTGCTTTAACGTTTGTTATGCGATTGTTGTCAGAATAAATAACAACGTCGTAAATTATCGGTAAAATTTGGAATGTTGTGTCCGGTGTGAAGTATCATTGACCTGACTGGCTCGTGCCTCAATCTATCTTTCTTTGATGCCAGTGTTTTTTTTACAGTCTGTGTGAAAAAAATTTAATAGACGAAGGTGCATACAAATTCGCAAAAATGGCGGTTCCGTATTCACGTTATTTTTTTTTTCGTTAACATTGTTTATGCGATTGTTATCCGAACGGAATAAATTAAAACCGTAATTAAATTTCCCGTCATTCGTTCCTGTAGGTGTAGGTATGTGAGGGGGGAGGTCGTCAAAAAAAAAAAATGAAATAAAAATCCTTTAGCGGTAAGAGGTTACAGATTTGATAATATAGACGAAAGGCGTGCACGCGATTTTTAAAGTATTTTCATTGGCCATTTCGCAAGCTAAAGCTCGCGCTTTCTCGCCCCCGCCCCCTTCTCCAAGTCCATATTAAATCAATGCATGTTTTGGAAGCTCGTTTTTTTCCTCTCGACTCGCCCGTTCGGTCCGCGCGCACCCCGCGCCTTCAGCGGCGCGCGTGCGGTCTATTTTTTCCCCGTTTCCGGTTATTCGTTTGTTATAATTTAAACGAATTTATAAATAAATTAATGCGCGCGCGCGCTCGCTCACTCGCTCGCTTTCGCCGCACCGATTTCATGCATCCGCGTTAATACAATTTCGAAATGCCTTCGCGTGTTTTTGACGTGCCCATTGATTTTGCTCCATTGGCGAATTATAGAGAGTTCGTGAATTTTTAAAGAAGAAAATATCGATGTTCGGCCGCGTCCGAAAATGCAGTTTGATGATCACGGAGATTTTCGTGCGGAACTGCGAAGAACGGCGAGCGCGGGGGGAGATTTCGACGCTTCGCTTGATGAACCTGTTGGATCGCGAAATTCGAAGCGCAACACAAATTTTAATTGGGATTTAAATTTCGCATACATTTTTAAAATGCAATCAAAAATTGATGGGAAAAAATGGAAAACAAAAAAATCAAAAAAGTAGCACCGAACGCAAAAACAAGAAAAAAGCGAGGGGAAAATAAGGAGGAATTTCTAGGTGTAGTAAACGGTAAGAAAAACCAAAATGAGTTCAAGTTTCTATGGTGAAAAGAGCATTGTTTTAGAATTAATTTCTAAAGGTGCTCGCACACTGAGCCGCGGCGAAGCGAAGCTCAAGCGCAGGGAATTTATTACGCCAGAGAAAAACGTAATCAAATGGGAACCCGCACACCGATGCGCCGCGTGGAGAAGCGAAGCGAGAGCGAGAGATGTTTTCAGAGCAATCAAGCGACGTATCTTCGCGCCGCTTGGTGTCAATTAACTAGGGCCCGCGGAAAAAACGTAAAATTTATTCTAGCCCATGTTATAAAAAAGGTTGCCCACCCCTGATCTTAAAGTTTGAAAACACTGATTAATTGGACGTTGGACGATAACTACCGATGTATTACTTTTTTGATAACGGGAACTACTTTTGTTACGGTTGCCAACACTCCCGGATTTTGTCCGGAATTACCGGATGTTATCCGGAGTTTCCCGGAGTTTGCCCGGAATTTCCAGGACTTTGTCCGGAGTTCTCCCGGATTTTGTCCTGAGATTTCCTCGGATTTTGTCCGGAGTTTTCCTGGATTTTGTCCGGAGTTTCCCCGGATTTTGTCTGGAGTTTCCCGGAATTTGCCTGGAGATCCCAGGATTTTGCCCGGAGTTTTCACGGACTTTGCCCGGAGTTTTCCCTAATTTTGCCGGGAGTTCCCCCGCGATTTTGCCTGAATTGTGCCAGGATTTTCCCATATTTTGCCAGAAGTTTTCCGCATTTTGCCCGGATTCTGCCCGGAGTTTTCAGGTTTTACCTGGAAAACGGCCCGTGAAAAGTTTCTATCCGATCCGCGAGATCTTTGGAAGAAATTATAAATAAATATTTTTCATTGTAATTCTTTTAGTTTGAATTGATTATAAACGCACATAGCAACATGTATGTTCATAATTTAGTTCTAATTTTAACACTTTTTTTATTTATTTCATATTTACAGACTAAAAATTTATAGGTCACAAGAAGGTGTCAATTAACTACAGTGAGATCAAAAAAAAAGATTAGTCAAAGTAAGCCATGAACAAAAACCCGCATGTCTTTACTTAAACCAATATTTATTTCTTAATGTCAAATTGGTTGGCATCCGGACGCGTCCGAATGCCAACCTAAAGAGCCCTTGTGAATCCATGCCAACCTAAGCCAGCTTTTACGAATTTTGCGATTCCTTCCCAACCTAAGCCAGCCTTTGTGAATCCTTACCAACCCAAGTCAATAAATTGCCACTGAGCATGCGCGGTGATGACCTTTGACCTTGACGCCCACATGTCCGAGGGGTTTTTGAGAACCTGATCCAAACTGAGCGCGAACCTAACTCAACCTGTTAGGTTCCAGTTCGAACCTATTAGGTTCGCGTTGGAACCTGGAGAAACTTCGACACTGTTACGTTCGGTAAAATGGGCATGGCCACATGAGCGTGGGGGTGAAAATAGGCGTGGCCAGAGGGTGGTGGGGGAAGGGGGCGTGGCCGCGCATGCGCAGCGGGGTGAGGCGGAGGTGGTCCCCGAACTGTCTAATCCTCACTACTGACGTTTGTCAAAAATGTTGTCCAAACAAATCAAAGCTTTTCTTTTAGAATTCTATTTTTGGAATGGAAATGAAACAGGAAACGGTAAATGGCAATATTCTTACATTGCCTGTGAAGAATTTCAGGAGCATTTTCCTATTGAAGCAGCTGGCAAACGTCAGTTTGACATTAAGAAATAAATAGTGGTTTAAGTAAAGGCATGCCGATTTTTGTTCATGGCTTACTTTGACTAATTTTTTTTTTTCGATCTCACTGTACTACGGCCCGCGGAAAAAACGTAAAATTTATTCTGTCCCATGTTATAAAACCCCTGGTCTAGCCTACAAATTCAAATAAGTTTATACGCATCAATTATGTATTGGAATACCGAAACTCACACACACACACACAATGAACACTGTTGGTAATTAAATATTGTATCATGTACAATCATTGACAGAGTAAATGTCGTACCAATAAAACCAAAACGCATGTCGAAAATAACGACAAATGTCCTCCTCGCATCATGCTGTCCGTATTTGAGAAGCAGGTACGTGACCCGTTGCATTCGATAATATTTTACGGTATATATTACTACAGCACAGAGATGAGAGCAAAATTTATTGTTGAAAACATTTGAAATGTGTCATTCATGTATAAATTTGACATTGGAATTTGTAAGTTGAAAACAAATTAGGTATAAGAAAACTTACGATATAAACACAAAATACTATAAATGATAATAATAATGAATTGAAATATATTTGTGCGGGATATAATTAAAACAGACATGATCAATTAAACATTTAATAATAATTTTAAAAAATTTAATAATAAAGCTTTAAAAAATGAAATTATGAAAAAAAAACCGTAATACAACAATGTTTACATAAAAAATATAATAATAAACTTAAAACAATGAAAGTATGAAAAAAATAAACTGTAATACAACAATATTTACTAAAATATATATATGATAGTAAACTATCTGTTCTTTTTAAACTCGACGTGCGTTTTATTGGTACGACATTTACTCTGTCAATGATTGTACAATCTTGAAAATAAGAACAATATGTGTCGGTGCAAGGTGCAATCTATTTCACAAATGATGCTGTGAGCATTGTTAACGAGAGCTGCAGCTGTTATTGCATAATATCGCTTATTTCTAAAACGAAGAAACGTTTGTTTGGATTTTTTAACAAATTGCATTAACATGGTACACGTTTCAGCCACAAGATGGTTTCTTAAGTATTAGTGTACAAAATAAAAAATTAATAAATAATGATTAAGAAGAAAGGGAACAAATCGATCGTAATAAATATTCTCATCAAATGATTATTAGCGATCTGACAATTTATTTACCAATAATTGAAGAAATGTTAAGACATAAACTATTTACGCAATATTATTTCTAGAAAAGGAAATTTTAATTAAATTTGCCCATTGCCCATTTTAAGACATAAAAAAATGTAAATTGCAACTAATATTTTGCATTATAATATGAAAAAGGTAGGTTTTTCAGCACAAAGAATGTAATATACAACCGACCATAATCTAAATTACAAGATGATTGATTGTGCGGTATGTGAGCGGCATAATAACAGCATTCATTCTTATTAAAGTAATGTTTTATATTTCAAGCTTATTTTATGGGAGTAAACATCACGTGGGATAAAACGGAATAAATATTTACGACGTGGCACGGGCTCATTTTACATGTAAAATATGTGGAACAAAACCGAAAGCTACTATGATTAATTCTAAACATCGCGTGCTATGCGGCATTAAAAAACAACTGAAATTATACCTGAAAAATGCACCCATTTGTGTTATATTTCATTCAATTACTTTTTCCTGCTGATATCGCTTTTATTTATGAGCTTTTCGCCAAGATACGTTCTTGATAATTTTTTATGTAAACTGTATTAACATAAACTATTATCACGTATCTTTTAACGCCTTCGTTTAAAATTAAATTATATAAAGTTGTTCAATTGTTCAATTCAAGCAATATCGTTTGTTTTAAAAGTAAATGAGCGAAATCCAATTTCAAAGTATGTTTCAAAATTGCTATTTACTAGGTATTCATGGCACGATAACTCGATTCCGCACACGTACATAGATGTTAAAGAAACCAAGATAGTTAAGAATAAATAAACAGTGCCGATGTCTTTATTTATTTATTATCGTCGATGTAACGTTACATTTTATTATCACCGAGAATGCAAGCGAATTTAGTGGTGATTTAATAGTTTCTAGAAAATGTTAGTAGGAAGTTTGTAGGTTGCATTTACTGTTTATCTTGTTCTTTATGGTTACGTTACACGATACATTTATTGATTGATGTGTATATAAATCAGTCGTTTTAATTGATCACACACAGTAAATTATAACTTATAACAGATATATTTGAATATTTTTTTACAAGACTTTTGCATTTTATTTATTTGTTGAAAGATAAAGTCAGATAAAATATACAAACATCCGCTCTACTTCAACGACTTTACACGTTACACCATCTTTTTTTTGCATATACGTGAAGAGAAAACCGTTGTTGTAATGCGCATTTAGAGTTTATTCACTGTTATCTCTCATTATTTATTTAATTGTAATGAAAGAAATCTTTTGTACAGTATATTTCAAAGATAACGTCTAATAGCCACTCAACTGAATATTTTTACTGTTCAAGTTTATATCAACTTTTGTTTGATTCGAAATTATGTCAACTTAATTATTTTAACTACAAAAGCATTTCTTCTTAGAAATTGTACAAAGTTTTATGTGAACATATTGTAGTATCGATCAATGTTCACGAGGATCGATGCCGCCCGAAATATTTTTTTACTAGTTTCGATAAGCTAATTCTTCAGTTAAGTAAATTTTCTTCAAGTTATTCGTTAAGAAGTAGGGTATTTAGTATTCATAAAAAAAATTAAAATGTGATGTTTAGAGCCTCATATCTCCACTCATTTTTTGAAAGTATGGGAATGTAGAGACTTCTTCTCCCTTGATGTAATTCAAGCAGCTTGGACTTTGCTGTGTTGCATATTTGTCGGCAAAAGTCATTCTTCTGCCAACAAATATACAGGTTGTTAACACTACATCGTTACACCCGAAAATGGCAGTTAGAAGTCATTAAAACAAACAACTTTCTTAGTTCCAATTTTTGATTTGGTGCTCTGGTTCGTAGTTATTGGAGTTCCTCCCAAAACATTTTTAAAATTAACTTTCGGCTCTTTAAAACATTTGCGTGTATAATTATTTTTTATATTTTCAAAGAACAAAATGACGACCCATCAAAAATTTCAAAACAATATATTTTGATAACCACTCCATCGATTTTTGAAAGTAAAACATTTATAAAATCCTTAAACTATCTAATATAACATTTGTCCTAAACATTTTTTCAATCAAGTTTAGTGGAGTTATTTATGATTCTGAAGATGGCTGTAAGATGGCCAAAACATTAATTTAAAAAAACTAATAAACAACAAATCACTGGTAAAATATTTAATAAATAAATATTATAAAATATGTGTATACTATACAGCTTCGTAATCCACAAGAAGGTTTTACCTAAAAATAGATAATCATATTTAAAAAATATAGCTTTAAATCGTAACGCGTTCTTGGCCATTTTTCTAATTTAACACTCAAGCCTAGAATAAAATAATGTGGGAAATAATTTTTTATATAAAACCCCCTATTTTACATTAAAAATAACGACCACAAAATGGAGAAGCTCTGACATAATATTACTACCTATACATATTTAAAAAAACAAAAGTTTTAATGTACTATATTTTTAACAGTTCTAATGTATTTATTCAGTTTTATACATATATATTGTGGTGTGATTGTTATGACTAGCTCTTGGTTTTTGTATTACAAACCACAACTATAATTATATTTATCAAGACTCTTTCAGTTCTTACCTTTGTAAATCATTTGCTCTGTCTCAGGGCGTTAATGAAGTTACTGGGGATAATCAATTTATCTACTCTTATTTTCTTTTTTGATTTATTTTGAAAATTTTTGTATGTCATGAAAATTTGCTTACCAATTAATTTATCAAAACTAATATATATTTATGTTGAGCACCAATTATTCTTAGAATAATAATTCATTAAAATTGTAACAATTTGACTCTTTATTAACAAAATGAGGTTAATCAAATATTTACGTTTGACAAGTGTCAAATAATTTAAATTAGAAACCGTCACGACACCTATCGGTTAGAATTAACAATACAGTGATCACGAGAGTTAAATTAAATAAATTCGGATAGCACTGATAGCAGTAACATTTACGGAATGCGCAAATACAAAATTTACAAAATTAATAATCTTAATACTTGCGTTTTTCTTTTTTCGTCTTCTTTCTTCTGGGACCCAATTTAGTTATCTTGATTCCAGAAATCTTCACGTAAGTACATCAGATGTGAGGTTATGTTGATTTGTTTTCCTCGTAGTTCAATTATACACAATTTTATTTTAAGTTTAACTAATTTTACAACACTTTTCTTGTACACAAGATACGTGGAGTGATGTTCATTTCATGAAGGACGCTATTCGACTCTTCTTTTTTTTCAAGACGCATTTTTCTTGGTGCAAACGAATCTACCGCCGACTTGTTTGTACGTTCCTTTTTTATTTAGGATACATTCATGAATTTCATTCTGGCATTCATGTAAATACGTTCTAATGTTATTTTATATCATATTTTCCTCAATTTTCTGTTTCAAGTTGTCCGATTTACAATTAAATTTAACTTAATTAATTACTAACGATGAACTTTACAATAAAAAGAACTTAAACTAAATTATCCTACTTAATGGATTAAACGTTATATATACTAATTTTGATAAATATATCCTTTTTATACACATTATTTGATTTGTACCATGGAAATTGTAAGTACTTTTATATTCTTATTCATGGATAACATTCCAATATGTTTTTGTTTTTGTCTGCGCCTTTACAAATAAATACATTTTGGCGTCTTTGTACAAAATACTATTATTATTTACGAAAAGTATATGACGTGCTTGCGTCGGGTAGAAAATAATTTTAATGACCTTCCCTTTAATAATAGGGTCTCGGGAAAAATTTGTCCTAAATTGCAACTCTGCGTGTCGCCTATTAAGGTTGCAATTGAACCCTCTGTACAATTGTGCGTGTTTGAATGCGCTGCGCTGCGATTACTGTTGTTCCCTCGAAATGGAATCGTTTGCCCCTAAGCCATTAGAATTGCACTAATTTACATCCGAACTACTTTTGTAAGTGCAAAATTGCCGTCGTTAGTTATTTAATAACGTCCTATGGGTCGGGTCTAAGGGGACATTTTCATACGTTTGTGGTAATACGAAATACGACTAAAAGTTTTCTCTTGTTCGTTTGTAGTAAAGTTGAGAATTTTGAAACAATTAAGTTTTTCGAATTTTGAGCATTTTATTTTATTTTTCATGTGGATGTATTTTTTTTTTTTTTCATATAATGTACCATTTAAATTTTGATTGTTTCTGAATTTAAGTTTTGTCTATCTTTAATAATATTTACATTGTATTTATTCAGCTTGTTTACAAACTAAGATATTTCTACGGACGTTATATAATTTCAAGCCGAAATTGTAAATAATTTCAATTACGGTGCGTTAAAGATAGTTTTCAGTAATATACCGTGTTGTTAAACGAAATATAAATAAATTGGTGCAATTAGTTCGATCATAATTAATAGCACAAAATGGCCGCCTGCAATGACGCGAACCCGTAATTATCAGCTAATCTCGTTATAAGAATCGATAGGCTTGACGCGTTCGACGAAGTAGGCCACAGGCTGGAGTATTAAATTGCTTTATTACGGTTTCTTAAAATGGCGAGTCCCTGTCTCACTGTTACGCCGAATTGACGACAGCTGTCTCGAATGAGAAACGACGGCCGTGATTATGGACAGAACGCAAGCTGAAAACGATGTCGGATTATGTCTTCGACGAACGAGCTGAATGAACAAACTCAAAGTCTAATTACATATTTTTACTCTAAATATTGTTCTTTTACCATTAGTAGTTATTCACAGACGTGATAATTTACTCTGCTATAATGATAAATTTTGCTTTGAACTTCAATGGAAAATCGTGAGATTCGAAGTCAAGGATGATGGTCACCGTTAATCCGTGTGGGTCATGTAGGTCGCGAATGTCGGATATGTTCAATTTTCGCGGCGGGGCGTCGTTTGTAGGATTAACATAATTTCACAACTAAGAACATAACATCTTAATTTTTTCTACAAACGCGCGCTTCATCGTCATTTACAGCGATAATTTACGAAAGTGAAAAGAGGTTATTTATTTATTTACTCCTTATTTATTTTCCAGCAGCCTATCTCTCAGATCTGAAAGACGTCTTCAGGAATGGACAAGATGAGGGTAAATCTGAGAGGAAGCAAGATATCACGGTTGGCATTGGCGGACGACCTGATCTTAGTGACGGAGATTGAGAAATAGGTATCTGGACAGAAGAGGTTTAGGACTTTAATTTATTATCAAAATAGTAATTTGAAGGATAAAGAAGAAATATAAATTCCTGGATATAAATGACAGGAAAACACATGATTTCTTGAAAAAGTCAATCGAGAATTGTACTGAGTTTCTTTGGTCTCGAACCATGTGGCTCAATAACAAAATAATAGTTTATAGAGTATTCAAGAATTCAAGACAAGTCAAAACTTGTCAGAGAAATGACTTTATGAAGAACCTTTATGAAGAAACTAGAAGATAAATGGAAGAATTATGGAAATCAATAGGGGGGAGAGTATACTGGAGGGTCTAGCATTACAACAACAAAAATAGCTGCATCCCATCGAACGATTACCTCACAACAGTTTCAAATAGTATGGCACGAAGAAGACTTAAAATAAAGGGAAAGAAGAAGAAAGACCAAACATAAATGACTAAACCTAGTTAAGCTGAAACGGAAACAATAGAAAGAAATGATAACTAAAACTTTTTCTTTTCTTTACGTTAGCCATTTCTTACTCATTACAGGATTCAAACAAAATGAAGTAATTATCTAATAATTAAAATAATAATTATTAAATGAAATTATCGATTAACTGAAAAACTTTTCTTGGTAAATTTTCTTCTTATTACTGTCTTACAACTAACTAATCAAAAAATTTCCATATAAGTTATACAAATTTAAACGGGACGCTGAAACTGTCAAACACCATTATTAGTGTTTCGAATCACTAACGAACATTTACAGTACGAAATCGGTGCACGTCCCACAACATTCGATAGTGAATTTCTTATTGCATTTGGATGACAATGGGCCCGGTAATACCAGTCGGTATTCACAAAACATTCCTCCAGTGTTCGGGCTCGGAATAATTCCGATAGACCCATTTACAATTTACATTATCTCTCGCATACGTGTCCTGAATCGTTCCTTCTCTTTCATTCAACGGGTGCACACGTTTAAGTGATATGTCGCAATTAAAATTTAAAATGGTATATTCGACCTTAATGCAAACAATACAAATTTAAACGTAACATTTTCTATTGTATTTTAGTTTTTAAGCGTTGTACGTATGTGAACAAAATTAATTCGCAACGCCTTTGAATTCGTTATTCGATATGATGTGTAATTGTGAGATGGTTTTGTGTCTCTATTAGAAAATATGTCGGGGTACTAATTTATATTCTTATTATTACAGTTTTGGTAAATACATACGTGAAACATACTAACGTCTTATGAATAATGCATAAGTAATTAAATATGATCTGCATATATGTAAAAATGGTATTCGGTTGCATTCCGTTAGTTAAAAAAAAATTGAATGCGAATGAATTGTTTTTCGAAAATTTTTTAAATGTACGTTTATGCAAACATTTCGAATGCAGAATATGCATATTTTGTTTATTTGTGTGTTTTTATGTGAATAATGAATATTCCTTTGAAATTAATAGTGGTTCCTATGTTAATGTCGTGCGGCATAGGAGCTCGACTAACTTGGGGGCAAAATTTTATCTCAAGTCTCAATTTTTATTACACAAAATATTTAGTTAAAAATTTATAAATTTATAAATGATGGAAAACATAACGACAGATATACAGGCTGTTCAAAGTTATCTGCGCACTATTGCTATCTTCGTTATTTTTGGAGCTACAGAGTCGGTTAAATTAGCAAAGATACAGTGATTTTTCCGCTGATTACAATGCTTCACACAAAAAAAAACAATTGCGCATCACATTTCAGAGCCAACTCAGATAATTAGATTTTTTTAAATGGAACATCCTGTATATTTATGTAGCAGTCGGTAGAAAATGAAATTTTGCACAAAATCTTATACTACTATAACCCAGAAATGAAAAACAAAAGAACTACGACGACATTAATACAGGTCACCGCACATGGGATAACTTCGTTATTAGAGAAGCTACAGTGTTGGTCAATACATCAAAAATGTGTAGTTTTTTCTACTGATTACAATGGCGTACTCAAAAAAACAGTTGCGAGTCGCATTTTCGAACTAA